>CM077795.1:31255266-31410659 GCA_039737535.1 Lagodon rhomboides
CATTATGTTATACAATATACAATTTGCTGCGGTTATGAGCTGCCTCCAGAGGTAGTATCAGAGCTGCAGCAGAGGCAAGATGGCATCTGTGTGAATGGAAAAGCCTGCAGTGCAGATCAGGGGTGTGTCGGTCTGATGGTGTTCACAGTCTGACAGCTGAACAGATCCTTCACTCATTAAATAAAAGAGAAATGGCCCACAACTTGTGGTATCTTCAGCATCTTATATGAGGAAAAAAATACAGCATCCATGCCGACTCTTCGTCACATTTTATGGCCGAAAAAACAGTGTCTATCCCCGTCAGTAGTGCCAGGCAGCTCCTGCAGCTGATAAGCGGTTATTATGTGACGTGATTTAGAGCAAAAAACTTTAACTCACCATGTTTTTAACTCACCTTCCACTATTGTGTTGTTGGGTCTCTGGCAACTTATATTGAAAAAAAAAATCACAGCGACTGAGCTCTCCAGACTGAGACTTCAGTGAACTTTCCCCCAGAAAACAGCATCCCTCCCCACGATTGAGAGTCAGACAGGGCCCTCTATTTACTGATGAGTAATTATGTAATTTAGAGCAAAAAACGTAACTGTCACTTCCACAATGCATGGTGGGTCAGGATCTCAAGCACAACACATTATAACTGCATCCATATGATTATAAACAGTCTGCAGATACATGTTTAGATTATAAGGTGGAAAAACTTTGAAAAAAAACACACGGACGTCAACATCATAATATGTACCGTTTTGGTTCTGCAGGTTCAGTGTGAACAAACAAAAGCGGCGTAAAGGCGAACCTTTGTTTTACTGATAATGTGGAGTCTCTGTGCCAACAGACATTGATTGGTTTTGTTAGAAACAGTGCCAAAAGTTATAAAACTACGTTGGTGTGAAGATACATGTGTTATATTACTATTTATAGTCATGTATGTCATAATTTAATTTCATAGTGTTGTATTGGCGAAAATGATTTTTCAGCACAACTGATGAGCCTTTCTTCTGTTCCACACTGTAGATAATGACCCTCAGAAGAAGAAAGACGTCCATGGCCCAGATGTTTGGGGATTTTCTCACTGCAAAAGCACCAGTGAAGACCATAAGGGATAGAGCTAAGGAGAAAATCTTAAAATACAGAGAGAAGGATTCTTCAGTCTGGGTGAGGTGTGTTGCAGTGGTGGGAAAAAAAACAAGTGGATCTTCCACTGCTTTCAGTTTTGGCAAAAAGTTACATGTCCATCCCAGCAACAAGTGTTCCATCTGGAAGTGACTTGAAGTCGAACATTTGGGTTAAATTTAGTGTGGAGTGAACTGAAGGTGACTGACCAATGGGCAGTTGTACACTATTCTGGATGGCCACAAGATGCCCTGTTCATATAAGTTTCTTTCGATTCTTAAAATACATTTTCTGTTTTCAAATTCTTAACACAGCTAAGCTATGTTACTGTCATGACTGTTATCATGACAATGAGACTAATGTTTGTTTACAGCAGCATGTGACTGCTAATACTAGTCTAGTTTTTTATTTATTTATTCGTCTCTTCATGAAAGGTTAATTTATTTTTATTGTTCATAATATAAAAATTGGTTTGTGCTACTCACTGGTGAGTTAGCCTACCTGTTGCTTTAAATGTGTTAAGCATAGTTTTTCATATTGCACTTAATTGGTCTTGATAATCTTGAGATTCTTAATCACAGAATTAATCCTTATTTCTGTAAGTGCACTGTACTGTAAACTTGAAACAGATAAAACACCTTTACAGAATTTGGGAAAAAAAGGACAGTGTATCAAGATGTGTATCTTATCGGCCTTACACCAGAGATGCCCAAACCTAATGCACACACACACACACACACACACACACACACACACACACACACACACACACACACACACACACTTTTGATTTCGACAGAAAAACAACACATAAGTCTCCAGCAGCTCATGTTTCCCCAATTAAAACAACAGGAGAATTGGCCAGATTATTATATTACAATACATTCATATGTGGATGGGAAAGCTACACTATTTATTCAACTTCACCATCAGTGTATTGATCAATGGGACATTTTTTATTTGTTTCATTTGTTTATATAAATATTTGTTGTTTATATAAATATTTGTTGTTTATAACATAGCCTCTTAATTGTTCTCTCAAAGTGCACCAGGTTGATACATTGAACTTTAAAGTATGCAAAATTTTGTCACAGGGAAGCATGCCCCCCCATTGGGACTATCGTCAACCCATCATTAAATCCTGTGCGAAACACTGCTTTTTTAATTTATTAATTAATGTGACACCCAGTTAGTTTGAGTTCCATACCTCAGGTGCCAGATATTCAGGAGTTCCACAGAAGGTTTTCATGGTAGCATCAGGGGTAATGCCCTCCTTACAAAGACCAAAATCAGTGATTTTGATGTGGCCGTCTTTGTCCAGCATCAGATTCTCCAGCTGAGAGAGAGTAAAATAACATGCATACATCTAATATGAGCCCAATGATCATGGATATAATGACAGTTTCAGGGATTTGAATTAATTGGGCTTTTATTAAACATAATGGATCCTTTCACTGGGTCATTGATCAATACTCAATACTCAAGAATTCTTTGACTGTGTGCTGAGATTTGTTGCTGTCAATTAAAATTAGATAGAGTTCACAAAGATATTTTTGACTAGACTGTAGTGTTTGGCCAGTCTTAGTTTTACTCTTAGATTAGTCTAATGGAAGTTAGACAGATTTAGAAGAAATAGAGACTTCTGAATCCTAAAACGTTAGCCATCCTATTAAGAATCAGCGACACCTGTTTACCAGCTCTGCACTATGCTGAGATGTTATACGACTGGAAGTTTTGGGCTTGTTACAATGAATTTTCCCAATAAGATTTAGTTATAACTGTTGAGTTCTTCCAGAGGGCAAACATTTTCTGCTAAGAGAAGAGAGCTGTGCAGTTTACACTGCTTTCTACAAGCATTGGGTTCTGAAGAGGTACCCAGACAGAAACGGGACCGTCTTGCCCATACTGTGTGTTACTGATGACACTTTCAGACTTTAAATGGGAGCATTTCCCTTCAGCAGGATATGCTGATTCCACTTGAAGCAAGATATGAATTGTTTCAGTCAGTTCTTAACTACATGAAATTGAACAGTATAACACTAATAACTAATAATACTGAATTGAAGAGGGAAAGAACTGGACAAGAATACATTTCATAAGCCATGCCATTTTATGGAATGAACATCTAGAAATAGAACAATAAAAAACATTGATTTTGGATTACGAAATTTACACTTAAGCCATTTTCAAATTAGATACTGACTATACTAACAAGATAAATAAGAATAACATTTCAGCCAGAAGTTTAGCTTTGATTGATATATCATTAAAATCAATAACGACGTCAACTGCTATTAAATGCTTCAACTCTATTCAACTGAAGCTGCCATATTGATGCAATTGATGAACATGTAAAACCTAAAACTTAAACTCATCAGAGCACCTTCTCTGAAGTCATGATATAAACCCCTGTATGGCTATTTCAGATGGATGCTATACTAGCATTTACCTTTAGATCACGGTAAACAACGTCACGTGAATGGAGGTACTCAAGTGCTGACACAATCTCTGCGCCGTAGAAGCGTGCCCTGTCTTCTGTGAACACTCGTTCGCGTGACAGGTGGAAGAAAAGCTGAAAGAGGCAAGAGTAGATGGAGTCAAACACTTACCCGTTAGAGTAGATCTGTTTAAGTATGCCCAGGAGGCTGTTAACACCAAGTGACAGCAATCTCCATGTGATGGTGACATGTATATGTGAGGTCTCACCTCGCCTCCGTTGGCGTATTCCATGACAAAACAGAGTCGATCGTGGGTTTGGAAGGCATATTTCAGTGTCTGCAAGAAGAAAATAATCACATTAGTGGCAATAGCCCTGAACCAGTGGCTAGAAGCAGTTCCTGTGAAGGTAATCAAGGCTCTGCTCTCAACTTCTTTCATGTAGAGGTTGGCCACTATTGGGGACACCGGTGAGCCCATGGCACAGCTGTGCTTCTGCCTGTAGAAACCTTCACTGTACTAGATTTAGGTGGTCGTCAGACAGTGGTCAAGTAAGGCACAAATGTGGTCTGGGGTGAAGTTCGTTCTGCTGGACAAAATTCTGGCCTGTAGCAAGTGTTTCTTCACCATCTTAACTGCTTCTTGAGTGGGAATGCTTGTAGATCTCCAATGGCTTCCTGTTGCAGCCTGCATCCAATTCAAGACGATGGTGCTGGCCTTCAAGGCCATCAATAGAACTACACCCGTCTACCTCCAAACACTGGTCAGACCACATGCCCCAGCTCGAGCACTTCACTCTACTCCATCAGCTGGCTCGCTGGTACCACCACTGCTGAGCGCAAACAAAGCCCGCTCAGCGAAGTTGTAACTCTTCTCCGTTCTAGCACCTCAGTGGGGGAACAAACTCCCAACCAATGTCAGGACAGCGGAATCACTTGCCATCTTCCGCAAAAGACTCAAGACTCATTTGTTCAGACTTCATCTCGACCTTAAATAGCAGCTACGATGCTCAGATGATGGCTTACTCTATCGAGAGGGATATGTTGTGGTTTCTTTCTT
Source organism: Lagodon rhomboides (assembly GCA_039737535.1). Classification (NCBI taxonomy): domain Eukaryota; kingdom Metazoa; phylum Chordata; class Actinopteri; order Spariformes; family Sparidae; genus Lagodon; species Lagodon rhomboides. The sequence continues at coordinate 31,259,872 of CM077795.1, forward strand.
GTGACAAATGTAAACAAACTTTCTTGTAAGTCGTTTTGGACAAAAGCTGCTAAATGCCCTAAATGTAAATGTAAAAAGTAATGTGACATCATAAGAACCATCGTTTTATCTAGGTCCAGTGTTATTTCTCTCACCTTGTTTGCGAAATCCTGTGAGTTTTTGATGTTAGATGACAGATAGTTACATTCCGATCAGGCATAACTTTATGACCACCTGCCTAATATTGTGAAGGTTCCGCTTGTGCAGCCAAACAGCTCTGACCTGTCAAGACATGGACTTAAGACCTCTGAGGGTGTCCTGTGGTGTCTGGCGCCAGGACGTTTTATAGTGGATCCTCTGGGTCCTGTATGTTGGGGGGTGGGGCCTCCATGATCAGACCTGCTCTAGCACATCTTACAGATGCTCTATCAGATTGGGATCTGGGGAATTTGGAGGCCCGGTCAACACCTTGGGCTCTTTATTGTGTTCCTCGAGCTGTTCCTGAGCAGTGTTTGCGGTGTGTCAGGGTACACTGTCCTGCTGGGGGGGCCACTGCCATCAGGTAGTGTTGCTGTGATGAGGGGGTGTACTTGGTCCACAACAGTGTTTGGATTGGTGGTTTGTGTCAAGTGGTATACACATGAATGCCAGCACCCAAGGTTTCCCAGCAGAAAATCACATTGTGATGAGATGATCAATGTTATTCACATCACCTGTCAGTGGTTTTAATGTTGTGGCTGAAAATTTTAAATGAGTTATCATGGCATAAAACCAATGATCCTAGACTAGACTAGCCACTAAAAATGGCATAGCCATCTGTTCTAAAAGAAAAAAAACTAAAAGATCGAGAATCAAATCATGATCTTAAAATTGAAAATCAAATTGAATCTAGGATTTGGAGAATCATGACACCCCTATTCAACACCAAAATCAAATGTCCCGACAACAAAGATTTGAGATTTGAGGGGTACTTGAATATCTGAGCCACATTTCCTAGCGATCCATACCCAGGGATTAAAGCAAATAAAAATCATCCGACTAAATTTTTTTTTTTTACAAAATACAGGCCAAGACTAATTTTAAGTTGTAACGTGGGTTTAAATAGGCTAAATCAAATTTTATTAAGCAACTACTGCATTATTATTTTTGCCAACACACAGGCTACTGTTGCCTAAGAGACCAAATGATAAGATGATCGCTTTGCTTTGGTTAAAAGGATAGGATAGGCTACTTCACAAATTCCAGGCAGGCTCAGAAACATGACTAAGGCTATTAATATTATTATTGGACAGGCTGCATGAGATGCCTGTCCACCATAACCAATGCCTTAGTGTTTGGGTTTCAGGACTCCGCCAAACCCTTTTGCTGATCTCGTCATCGTTTGAGACTGAATTTGCGTCCTAATCAGTTTAAATTAATTTACTTTAACTAACATAGGTGTCATTGGCAAAGGACTTCACACCTACCATGATGCGGCGACAGCTGCACATTTTCCCGTTGTGCAGATGGCTCTAGAGGCAGTATTTTCTAACCATGTTGGGGGAGCTATTCTTATGCGTTTTAGAATAATGTCACTTGCCAGGTCATGTAAGGAGTAGACTACAGAATTCATTATACTTGTCAAAATGAAAATAGGAACTCCACTATGTCTCTCTTTACATTTATTTTGTCCCGTTGTCGGCTTCAGCTAAAGCACCCCCCCACCCCCCACTTTTCGATCTCTGTGCTACTGATCAATTGAAGCTGCTAACCAGGTCACTTAGCTCACTTGTGTATTGCAGTAGCTAGCGCGTTTGCGCATGCGTGGTGACTCGTGACCCGTAACATGTGATGCGTACAAGAAGAGATCTCAGACTGGCCGCCTGTACGTAAATCAGGTGGCAGAGATTCGACTTGCCCTCCCACCCCTCATTTTTTTTTTTCTTCGGATCTGCATCGATCTCATTCATGGCTTTTCCAGAGCCGAGTTGACGGAAATCCGTCATAGCGACGGAAAACTTTAATCCATGTATACCATGGTTATTGAGAAGTCTTGATTAAAGGGGTGGATAGGGTGACACTGCAATCAACACACTATGCATGTTGACAAACACTGTCAGTGTCATGCCAAATGGCTGGAGTAACCATCCAATAGAAGCTCAGCACTGAAAGCTTTCAGACTGACCTGAGAACCATTTGGACCAGAAAAAAAACAAATCTAAAGTGAGTATTGGCCTGTCTTTCTGAAACAGCACTGCACTAACCAGCACAGTTCCTGTTGAACCACAATCAAGTGGAACAACTGTAAGAGTTCTCACCGTGAGGAAGGGGTGTCGTGTGTTTTGTAACACTCTGCTCTCTGTAACTGTGTGGGCCACCTCATCCTGCCAACAAACACATGGTTGTCAGACACATAGAAAATGCATAATATACAATGTATAGCTTTACTTCGTTACAATTGTAACTTTCTGAATTGGCACCATCTTTGTGGCTGATACATACAGTCATCTCATATTTTTTTCTGCAACTTTGCCCCAGAATCAGCAATGGTCCAGTGAGCCAACACTACTGCAGTACTAGCAGGGGGCACTTGCAGGGGGCACTTGTGCACCAACAACTACCAGGTGGCATCTACGAGTGGGGTTGAACCCATGAAACTGCCTCTGTGTTCGTCAACAATTTCACCCATTTTTCACATTAAAATTGTGTTTACAGGTCTTGGGGGGTACTACTGCATATATGAAAAAGTGGTACAAATCCTTCTGTGACTTAAGAAGAAACTGTACGTAATCTGATAAATTCCTTACAGTGATGTCACTCAATGGCTAAGTTGCACTGTAGGTAATTTAGGCAGCTGGTCTTAAAAAGCAGTCCAGTGGTCTAGCTTTGTACTCCTATAACCCTGTTGGAGTCATTAAGGACAGTTTAAAAACAAAGGATCAAAATCGATGAGGCAGAACCGCACATATAAAATTTTTATTCCTTGCATTTTTCTTCCTTTTAAAACCTGTCGCCAACATTACCAATTAAACAGCTCAGCCACTGAGCAACATTATAGGAGGCAGTTTATCAGATTACATGCAGCTTCCCCTGGAGCCACAAAAGGCTTTATACTAACTTTTTCACATGTGCAGTGGTACTCCCCAAGACATGCAATCACACTTTCAATCTGTAAAATCAGTAGAATTAGCCTTAAACTGTACAATGGTAGGCATGCAATTTTAGGTGCTTCACTACAGCATTTTCATTAAAAAGTGAAAGTGCAGCAACAAGAAATATATTAAAACAGCAAATGGAATAAATCTTTTTACAGAAAGAAGGAAACAACTTGGTTGATTACATCTTAGGAATTATTTCACTGCTGGAAATATGGCCCTTGCATAATAATAGGCTATCCATGCAGTAAAAAGATGCATTTTTGAAATTGGAGCTCTGTGGCCAGAGAAAAAAAGAAAAAAGGGCAGTGGTATTCCTTTTTGGAATAGGAATCATCCAATCATAGCAAACGCTTTAACTCCCACCATAACCTGCTTGAGTTTCACATCAAGAACGTTTATTCACTATGATTGGATGAACAAGCATGACTCGACGTCACCATCCTACGAGATAAAGTCGGATTGCAAGACAGGCAGCATTTGACGTCTGTCATTGCTAAGGAGAAATTTACTCCTCATGTCAATGGTAATTTCCATTCTGACACAATATTGTCATGATTCATTGTCATTGGTACTATGCTGATGCTCTGCTGCACTATAGCAGATATGGCTTGAATTACCCTGGAACAGCAAAGTAGCAGAAAGAGATGAGTGACTGCTTTAGCTAAAACGAATTGTGTACGCAAACAAATTCCGACACACAGACACCTTACTTACCTTGGCTATAATGACCTCTTTGCGCAGTATTTTCATGGCATAATGTACTCCCATGGACTTCTCTTTGACCAGAATAACCTTCCCAAACGTCCCCTTCCCAAGCAGCTTCAGGTACTCAAAGTCATTCATCGTCTGTAATGTACACAAGGCTGAGGTGTGAGAATTCACTTGGGTTGTGATTTTGTCTTAATATTGATTTTGTACAAATGTGTACATCTGAAATGAAAAACATCTGATCTCAAAAAGAGAAAAGAGATTAGAGATGATTTTTTCCTACTTAGTCATACGTCTCATGTACCAGCTGTGTTTTTTGCATTTAATTGAAATATTCCCTATTTTGATACTAGGAATGCACAACATTCAACATGGTAAAGTTTACCTGTTTCACCAAGCTTACTTCTCTCACGTAATTTGTTCCACTGCCCCATATACACTGATTTGGCGTCGGTGATACATTCGCCAAATGGTCTCAAGTTTTACTTAACCCTCCTGTTATGTTGCGAGTCAAATTGACACATTTTAAAAGTTAAAAAATAAGTACACTAGTCATTTGCACACTAGTGACAGTGTCCTTCAGAACATTTAGGAGATGCTGTTCATGTGTACAGTTTTACATATAGATATATAGATATATATAGATATAGATGTATATATGTGTGTGTGTGCGTGTGTGTGCGCGCGTTTGCCTTATTCTAATTCCTTGTCCTTTTCATTTGTCTAGGTAACGTCATGGCCTGTTCTGTAATCTTTGAGATGTAGCTTTTTTTCTAGCCAGTTCCCACAGTACATTTCTTTGAAGCTCTGACCTACTTTTGTATTACATTTATACTGTTATACTGTTTCTATTGTGTACATACACACATTGATTGATATATGAACTTGTTATGTTTATTTGTTTTTTTAAAAAAAATGTTTTTCATTCAGTGGTGTGGATTTGTTGGTCCAGGTGTGTTTGATGGCATTCTGAGGCACGTCTGTCTGCGGAGTGGCCTGATTGGGCCATACAAGTCCACAACCCTACCTTACAAAAGCCTCCTCCCATTGTCTTGTAGGATAACCTGATGAAGGTCTAAGTACCGAAACGTTGTTGTCAAAAAACTTAATTGCAATTAAAGTGGACAGTATGCCGGAGTCTTTTTCCTGACAGTATATCTAATCGCAATAAAATTGTGGGTGCCCACGAGATCTCAGAGTCTATTTTCACATTGCCCACCCCTAGATCAAACTCGAGCTCACGATCTGTATATCACTGTCCCCAACAAGTTAATCCTCTCACCACTTTGGTGCCGCTTTTAGACATAGCCACTTCCATCTCTTCCAAGCTACTTTGGCTGGGTGAGCCGAACACATCCATTGGTTCTTCCTCCTCCTGTTCCCGCATCTTCAGACTATTTGCCACAGACTGGATTGCCCACATCCACTCCTCTCTGAGAGACAAAAACCTTCTAATGTCAAGCATTCACTGAACAGTTTTGGAGAGTGTGTTACAACCAAGAGGCCACTGAATGCCCTTGGGGAATCACTTAAAACATTTTCAACATATTGTGACACAAGCCTAGTGGGAAAATAACATGTTTGGTGTAATATTTTAGCCTGTTATCACCTCTCCTCATTACTGTCCACATGAAAAGTACGTTCAATGACAGTGGTCCACTGTAGGCAACGTATGACAAATGTGTTGGGCCGGGGTCTTTCAGTCTTCATTAACTGGCATTCTGTGAAAAACACAATAAGAATGGTTTTTACATGAAGTTGCTGAAGATTTAAACACTGGGGAGGGAACTGTATAAAAATCAAAAAAACTCAACTGAGAGTTTTAGAAGGTAGAAATCAATGGGAGGACTGACCTGCCACTGAGAAATTGTTGAGTGGCGGTAAAGTCTGGTCATTTAGATCAGGCTTCTCCTTATAACCAATGAAGGAACCGTCACTCTTTAGGATGAAATACCTGGGCCTCCATGTTTTGATATATTCACCTGGTTGGGGAATAGAGATGCAATTGTGAATTTTTCCTAAAATGCTTGCAGTGCCATCCCTTTCTTCATTCTGATAAACAGCATGATAATATCATACTGATTTTCATGCTCCTTACCTCTTTTATGCAGCCAGCCTTCTCTGACTATATTAACTTCATTCATGGTAAGAGATGTGTTTCAGAGAGGGTCAGGAACAAGAGGTCAGGTGGGGGAACTGTGGATTTCTCTCCAAGCCCTTTAAGTCTCAGTCACAGTTATCTAGATCTGAACAGCCCCTGCTGAATGAAACAAAGGAAATAGGACTTGAAACACCTGACAGCGTAATACAGTAGTTTAGACAGTCATCAGTAGTTACAGAGTATTAGGGTTGGGCGGTATGACGGTATTATACCGTGTGACGGTATAAAAGTGTCCACCAGTAGAGATTTTGCAATACCGTTTATACCGGAGAAAGAGCAGATGTCTGCGACATCTCTCTGAGTCACTGTAGTTACAGCGCCTCGCCACACGGGGCACTGCAGGCACTGCAGCAGACTGCTTGGCGTGGTTGCACGAGCACGACGAAGAAGAAACAGCTTTACCGGAGTGATAACAATCATGGCGGAGGCGGAGAGTGAACGTCACGAGGAAACGGAGGCATCCCGACCCACTCATCATGATGAAAAGGAGGAAGAACTCGGTCCGAAAAAGGCCGCTACGTCTGTTGTGTGGAACTTTTTCGGTTTTAATAGATCAGACAATGAACAAAAAGTGATACTCTGCAAAGAGTGTCGCGCGACTGTTGCTGCTGGAGGTGGAAACACCAGTAACCTCTTCCACCACTTACAGTTAAAACATGCGAAGCAGTATTATGAAAGCCAAAAGATGTGTGGCGCACCCGCTGCATCAAAAACAAAAGTTAATAAATACTTGTGCATTCAAGCCACAAGTGCTCCATCACAGCGTGCTTTTAGTACAAGTGGTAACATTATCACTTGGCGCAGATCAGCACTGAAACCAGCGACAGTTGATCAGCTGGTATTTCTTGCACACAATCTTTAATTGCTGGATATACGCAATTGCCAGTCATTTGCACACTAGTGACAGTGTCCTTCAGAACATTTAGGAGATGCTGTTCATGTGTACAGTTTTACATTTTAATAAAAGAAAATAAGTATATAATAAGACAAGTGGTATTTCTTTGATTTATTTACATATTGTTCTTTATGTCTTGAATGTTTGGATTAAACCTGCACTACTGTAAATGTTCCTGACAAATCAGCTGTTTACATGCTGAACCCTTGTTCCTTTGATCTTAAAAGTTGCACTTTGGATACATAAATATAATAAACACTGTTACACTTTTTTAAACGATTTCAGTTTGCGTAGGCCTATCAGTGCTTTCTGAACATATTGAACACACTTTTAAAAATACCGCGATAATACCGAAAACCGGGATAATTTTGGTCACAATAACCGTGAGGTTAAATTTTCATACCGTTACACCCCTACAGAGTATATTTAGTTACAGTTGATAGTTGTAAGTTTGATTAAGTTATATTAAACACATAAGAATCTTTTTAAAGATTAAGTACAAAACCATTGTTTTAACTGATTAACAAACACAATATCAGAATTTATTTGCAATGGTTGATCAAATTTAAAAATTTGGCATACAAAGCACTAAGCAGTAAGACCTTGATGTAAAAAATATGCTCAGTTTATCACTATAAAATCAAGTACTTTTAACGAATTTCCATATGGTGCATAGGGCCCCTACTAGGTTAAGTCACAGGGGCAAGCCATACAATACAGAGTTATTAAAACAGGATAACAGCACAACATTTGCAACTAGGCAAACTCTTACTTTCCTTTGATTATGTTTTTAATTTTAACATTAATTGAACAATAATTTGCTTGTCTCTGAAATGTAAAAAAAAAAAAAAAATACATTCACTAGCTCTGAAAGCCCACAGTGACATCTGCCCCTCTACATAGTCCTCAAAAGTCTAGTACCACTTCACAAACCCAAAAGACCCCACTAGCACGCAGACTGCAATAGGACAGACATTCTATTGCAGTGTAGTCAGTTTATTCAAAACCTCTTCTTGCTCACCACTCAGAAAGCTAAATCTCGACAGGACTGTAAACAGGACTAATGGCTTAACTGTCCACAAACTGAACTAACCAATCTTTCAGCAGGCGCTAGGTCTAATTTGGCAGATGATTTGTACACAGTATCAGGATTTCTTTGGCATAAAAATGTGGGTTTCAAAGAGAAGTTTGGTTTTTAAAGATTCTGATTCCCATTCATATTCTGTTTATCAAAACCTTTTAACATTCCACGACTCCAAAAGAGCACTGTCAATGCTTATTTCACTTAAAGTGGCAATACAAATACTGGCAACAAATTTTGGGGGGGTATTTCAGTATGAATATTAAAACATTCATAAAATTATATTTAAATGATTTATTGTGAATGCTATCTAATGGTGACCTGTAGTGTTCACAAAAGTTCAAAAGTTTAGTTATTTCTCCTCTGCTGTCCAAGAGTATGAAGGAAGCATTTCACCCAACTCTTCTCATTAATTATTCATAAACATAAAATGTAATACTGTTCACGATTAAGTGTGCATTATTTTGACACACACGGGAAAAATAACTCACTTCTACATGGCCATGGGTCACATTCCGTGTATTAGATCATAAGAAGTTAAGAATTCAACATTACCATCCTACTCCTGATGTCATACACTAATAGACATTGAAGCTGGTATTGGCAAATGGTGTGAATCTTAGCTAGAATTCAGCAATTACTGATAGCGAGGGAAGTTTGAGTTATCAACTGTATGAGCTAAAAACACTCCGTAAAAGCACTTCTGTGAAGATTTGACAACGTTTTTATAATTTCCGGGACGTGTGACGTGAACGCTAACGTACACTTATACCACAGGTTTCGTGTTTGATCAGGCCATCGAACAGATAAGGGTAACGTTACTGGAGGAATGTATAACTAACGTTAAATTAACATCTACTAAAACATGTATGGTTCAAATAGATTAAGAAGACTTAGCAAAATTAGGGTACTTCAGTTTTCGGATTTACCAACCAAATCACAGTATTAAATAAATTCTAGCTAACCAATCTCGTTGTTGTTGCCCGTGAGCTTCTTTGCTTTCTAACGTTAATTTAGTTATAAGTAACGATAGTCATCTGTAATTTATGCTGACAGTGGCAATTTACTTTTAACGTGCCGTTTACAGATGCGTACGTGAAGTAAAGTAAATTTAGTCAGTAATAACCCAACCAAACTCTGACAATTTTTCAAAGTTACCGAACGCCTGAACCACCAAAACGCCCATTAACGCTTAAGTTAAGGTTTCTTGACTTCAGAATGAGTGTTAGCCAACATACAGATCACATAATTATGTAATAAGTAACGTTGACTTTGAATTTACGTTGAAGACAAATCCCACATATATAACGTTATCCCACATAAGTGGGTTTAATATCTAAAAAAGACACATTTATGCTTCCGACAGGCTACTTTCAAGATAGTTTTTCACCGTAGCGTCACCATAATGTTACTGGTGAATAAGACATGTTCTGGAAATGTTTGTTATTAGTTAACAGTCTTACATTACCGATCATATGCCTTCTTGTAGGTGAATGGTGGCTGTTAACGTTAGCCTTGCAAATAGCGAGGTAGTCAACCAACTTGACTATAAGAGTTTCAGCTTATCTCGTAAGTCGATGTATCTTACACTTAATATAACGACAAGACTTAACGAACATTTTTCTGACTTTATCCCACGTTGCTCTCGTTTCACTGCAGTTTTGACAGGCTAGATCCAGTGCAGGCCATCCACCCAGGAAAATACCATGGACTCTCTTCTTCTTGGTATTAGGTAGGTGTTCACTGATCGCTGGACTCACACCGCCTTCTGCAGACAAGACGGCGCAAGTTCTTCTCAAAATTGTGTGATTGCTGTACGGTGACACTGTAGGGCCATCTTTCATTATGGACAAGGTGCTTTTCTTTAAATTGGTATGAAGTAGTAGAGGATATATATATATCTATATCTATATCTATATATATATATATATATATATATATATATATATATATATATATATATATAGAGAGAGAGAGAGAGAGAGAGAGAGAGAGAGAGAGAGAGCGAGAGCATGGCGCTAAAGCAATGTCAAAGCATGATCCAGTTTAAAAAAAAAGGTACAAAGACATGATTTTCAAAAGATACAGGGATGAGGGAGAAGCTTTAAAAATCTCTGTGTGTTTTCATAGATGTATGCATGTGTAGAACTTGAAACTTTTATAGTAAGATAATAAGATACAATGGTGGGGGACAATTGGCAAAATTTACATATCATTAAAAACTAGGTCCTAAATAGAGAGTAGTATATTAAAGAGATCAAGATGATAAGGTTGTAAATAAAAAAGCACAAGCACTTTTCAGTGGCATAACTTTGTTTTTATTTGATTAAGGGCAAGACAGTTCATCAAATTTTATTTTCAATTATGATTTTGGCTTTGATTGATTTTTAAAACAAGATAATCATTTCACTTTGCAATGATGCTTTTGTTTTGTCTTGTCCTATAAACATGTAAGGTGTATGATATATGTAAGGGTTAATGCCCGGCGAGGTGTCCATTAACATAAATTAATGGACGACGCGGAGGCGTGAACCGTCCGACGCAAAGCGGAGCAACCGCGGACGGTTCACGCCTCCGCGTCGTCCATTAATTTATGTTAATGGACACCTCGAAGGGCATTAACCCGCTTATACCATGGTCACTTGCCAAAGAAAATAAATTAAGACCATTAATTTATATTTTCATGCGTTTTACAATCAAAATATAAAGTTTTTCACAGGCAATAACTTAGTTTCCCTGGTAACGCCTGAGGGTTTGACTAATACCTGGAACAATCATTACCCTCCCGTAAGGTTCTTATGCAACGGAAACGTTGTTCACCTCTCCAGTAAATAGGACGGACCTTAGATACGACTTGGCAACGGGAGATATTCTAGTCCGCTCAGCGGTGAGCCAGAAAGCTAACGCTATGCTAGCAAGATTCAAAGTCGATAACATTGCGTACGGTTGACGAACAGTAAATATAATTTGACAGTATGTTTAACAACAAGACTAGCTAGCTTACCAGTCATGTCATTGTCCCCAAATCAACATCAAGATGTTCACGAACAAATGATCGGCCGTGTGTAACGTTACTGTGGCTGCAGCCTGAAGCAGAGAGCTGAACAGCCAACGGGATGTGAGATTATTCGCTTATGTGATTAAAAAAAAAAAAAAAAAGTATCAGTAAGTTTAGAGGGGAAGTGAACTTTCTGCAGCTTGTGTGTTCCAGTCTCCATCCTGTGGTGTTCAGAGGATAAGGCTCTGAAGGACTGACGGACTGCACTCAGTGTTGGAAATAAATTGTAAACAGCGGCTTTGACTGCGTTCCCGTCGCTATGGTTACGCCAGCTAGCACATTAATTTAGACGGTGAACAGACAATTTAACTGGAATTACTTAGTAGGTGTCCATTAACACTTTTTAACGTACACCCTCCAGCCAATCAGAATCGAGTATTCACCCTGACCATGGTATAATATTCAGTTCATGATTTAAAGAGAAACACACACGTCACTGCTAAAAGAGTTAAATCAAAATGCATTGTTAAAAAGCTAAAAAATGATTCATGTTGGTATAGAAGAGGGATAAAAATATTCCATATGACAAAAGCTGTACAGTTAATAAGATAATTCATTAATTTCATCACAATTGTGTTGCAGTGGTATTTTGAGGATTTTGATATAATATTCATTATGGCCAAAAACACTCCATGTAATAAGAGCCTTGTTTCCACACAGTCTAGGATTCCATTTGAGATTTTGGATTTGGATTTTCACTGATGAAGAACATGGCGAGCCCCCAGTGAACAAGATCACCTCTCAAGGAGTGGGAACGTGATCAGCTGTTGCAAGGCCACCCCCTCGTCTATCATCATTGCTTGAGTACATCAGGGCTGTTCAAGTGCCACATCTGTCTCAGAAGTTTTTTATTAAAGCACGTTGTTATACAGTTACATATTTACAGCATACACATCAATGTGCGCAATGTACATCCATGCAGATATATGTGCAGTTAGGTCTTAGTGCCCTCTTTTTATTTTCTTGGAACATATAACAATAGTAGATGAAAGAACAGATATAAATGTGAGATAAAAAATACAAATGAAGAAAAATAAACTAAAATGTAAACACCCTACCCAACCTTGCCCTTCCATCTATTTACGACTTTGTTGGAGTTAAGGGGAAAAGTGAATTTCCGCTAAGATGTTTGAGATAATACGGAGCCCCTAAAGGGACATGGGGAAAAAAAAAAATTAAATGTTTCTTGTGCGCACAAGATACTTTCTGGTGCGCACCAGAAAGTATTGCATGCGCGCATGATGTCTGGGAGACCATCCACTGGATTGTGCTTCTGTGTGAAAATGACAGTACAGGAGTTAGTTCGGCTATATTTTAACCTAGGACTTTACAAGGACATTGCTGCTTTACTTGCAAGTCGTCACAGTCATGGTGTGTCTGAAAGATATTTAAAACAAATTTTTAAGTCTTGTGGTCTGTTTCAGCGCAAGGGATACATCACTTTGGATTGCGCGGTTAATTACATTCATCAACAGTTACAAACATCTGGCCAACTCTGTGGGTATAGATGGATGTACACAAAATGCAAGGAGAATGGATAGCACGTCAAGAAAGAAGAGGTACGCTTAATTCTAAAAGAACTTGACCTGAGGTGTGTTGAACTCAGAGACAGCTCCATCGCTGAAGCTATTTTGCAAAAGGGCCAAATTATATTTGGCACTTGGACTCTTATGACAAATTGAAGCCATTTGGTATCTGTATCAGAAAGTTATCTGGATGAATGCATTTACTACCAGCAGTGACCCAAAAATCATCGGAGGCTACTCCATGGAGGCAGTCCAGAGATTAGGTGGTTGTCCAAGGATTGTCAGAGGCGACCGGGGCACAGAGAATGTTAAAGTCAGAGACTTTCAGCGTTTTCTCTGTCGCAACATTCACGACAGCCCCAGCATTGACAGCTACATTGAAGGGGTAAGCACAGCAAATCAGTGAATAGAGAGTTGGTGGAGATTCTTCAGAAGGGAATCAATGGAATTGTACATCTCTCTGTTTAATGATCTGAAGGACTGTGGGCTTGTTCGATGGTGCATATTTGGACTGAAGTCTAATTCAGTTCTGCTTCATGGGACTCATTCAGGTAAGCTACAAATGTATCATATTGTTATGTAAAACCTACTTTCATCTTAAATTGTGGCCCACAAATGTTTTTTTTGTTGTTGTTAAATTCTCCAATGAGCAGCTGTCCACCTGTCTTAATCACTGCCATCCATGTGGTGTCCTACAATAACAATTCATTATGAAACACGAAAATGGCTCTAACAGGGTTTTTTGAGCATGGAGGTGCTGCGCACCGGTCTGCCAGACCATCACATCATTACATTGTTTGTGTTCATAAGCACAACAATAGGCCTAATGCATTTTTTAGAAGAGGTTACCAGAATTTTACTTAAATAAACAAAATATCGCAGAGAGCAGGATCAACAACCTTATGGATGTTTTTCACTCTCAGGATGAGCATACACACGCCACAGCTTCTTCATTGTGAGTTATTTTTGCTTACTCTGAACTGCCATTTTACTCGAAGATAAACTTCCAAAGAATACTCTAAATATTTCTCTTTATTCAATTAATCCAAAAAGGCTTTTCATTTCCTTCAGGCGTCTTCACCGCTCCCAATTTAACATGATGCGATCATGCAGAACACAAAAGAAGTACCATGGATAACGCCACTCAGCCAGCCGTGCCAAAACACATATAACTTTATTTAGAATTTAATAAAATAATAAATAATAAAAGAAAATAATATGTAGTGAGTGAACTCAACATAACGAGCACAAAATAACAGCAACGGCTGCGCATCCATCTCCCTGCTCTTCAATATTTTGTTTATTTCCTATCATTTCTCCTAACTTCATCAGAAAAATCAGCATTTAACATGATTTATTTCAAAACTTATCTGAGGCCCCGCATGAGAATAACAAACTGCATATCAATTAACTTGTTTTCTTACTTTCTAATATACCGTTTTTCCAGGACGAATTAGATGAGACCATCCATGTGTGGGATTCACATGTCATCAGACCATCGAAGAATGACAGGGTACCCAGTGGTCGACCTCGAATCATGTTCCCAGAACTCTACACAAGTGATGACTGCATTTCCCAAGTGGACAGAGCTGATGTACAGTTGTGTCAGAGCAACTGCACATTTCAACCAGCAGTGCCATGTGACACAGACATCTACAACATCTGCAACATCCTGATGGTGAAGTCACAGCTGCATCTTCCAGCTGATGCTTATCAAGCATTGGATTTGTGCCTGCATTTGAGGAATGAGATAAGATCCGCTCACTAATTTGAGATGGAACTACATTTGTATCCATCTAAACTGAACACGTGATCAGACAATTCTTCTGCAGTCCACCATGCTTTATTCACCAAACATACTCAGTTGTAAAGTTTTCCCAGGAACTCTGTAGAAGCTATATAGGGAATTTTGGATAATTTCTCCTTGGAAAAAGTATTGATCTGTCACTATGTACACACTGACTGTTACAGCAATTTGCAGTGCACAGTTTTTAAGGTTCTTGGCAGATAGGTTGTGCCGGTCATGGATAACTTTTAAGAGTCCTTTTGTTGTTTTATGCTGTCTCAGTTGCTTCTGTCTCTTCAGGTAATCCCAGACTGATTAAATGAAGCACAGAACGGTACATTTTTCAAATGACAGAGTATTAGCTCTTCTCAGTAATTTGTGCTGGAAATAGAGACTTAAATTTGTTGTACAGCATATGCATGTAAGAGTATTGTCATAGATGTTTTCCTTTGCCTTTACTTTGCCTCAGTCATGAACAGGAAACAAACAAAATCACAACAAAGAAAAACAACAAGGTAGGACATGAAAGAGGAATTACATTTTTATTCAACAATATTGTGCTCTTGACAGTTACTGTCTGCATGTTTACCATATGAGGCTCCAACAAAAGCAGCCATGGGTAGCCATTTGAATTAGCACTGTATGTGCATCGAACAGGTATTATTTTGTTGAATGCTAAACTTCTTTCTTAATAACAATTGCATAAAACATGCACAAGATAATGTGAAAATGACACATGCCTGAAAAGGGATGTTCACCTTACTTACTTATCAAAATGATTCAACTTAAACTGTCTTCTGGACTTAAGCAAAATGTAAAACTCGGTGTGCTGATTAATATTACAGCAAAATCGTTATAACAAAACCAAAGCAAAAAAATGTCAAAACTGTCCTCTCCTTACAGAACATTTTTTTCTTAGTTGTAATACATGAATAAACAAATAAAGTTTTTTAAATATAAATAAATGTAAATCTGTAGAAACAGTTTGTTTCAGACAAATGCCATAACAATGTCAGTAGAAGAGGAGCATGTGTAAGATCCGTTACATTCACTACACAATATCCATTGTAAAGCAATCGCCAGACAGGACATTGTCAAACTCTTGACGAAACTCAGGGTATGAGCTGTAGGTGCATGGTAACTCAAGAACTGCTCCACATGTTTATGCTACAGAACTGCAACTTAAACCACACAATCTATTAAAAGTTACTTCGATTGTATCTGTGCACAGCACAGTGGACCCTGTGCAGAAGCGTAAGAAGATCTACAGTTTTCTTTGGTCGATCTTTCTCACAGGTGGTAAGAGCTGTCTGCTCCTGTCGATTAAGGCTTTCAGTTGATGGCTTTGTCATCTGGGCCACTTTCTTGTTAGTTGGCTGCTTAGATTCGTAAAGCTCCATTATGCTTTCTTTGGTTATGAGTGTTGGCACAGCATTGTGAATACTGGAGTGGAAACAGTCAATTATGAACTTTGGCTCTTGAAGAAGAGCTTTGTGTGCCATTGTTAAAATGGCAGCCCGTACGTTGTCTTTAGAGGGCAGGCAGTGTGAGCCCATTCTTGAGAAGATGTCGAGTAATTCCTCTTCAACAGTTTCATCAATGCTGCCCTGTAGTGCTTTTTCAAGCCATGCACACTCATTCTCTGAAATAAATCTGGCAAATAACATCATCAAGAGCTCTTCATCCACTGAACCAAGTCCTTGACAACAGGCAAGAACAGCTGGTGACTGTCTGATTGGTGAATTTGTGGTCCAGGTATCCTTTCGACCATACTCTTCCAAGAGCTTGCGATGCCTTCTCAGAATAATCTGGTCATAGTCTGGGTACTCGTTCATCTTCCCCCTCACACTGTTCCCAGAAATGTTCCCAGAACGCGGAGTATACCTCTCTTGACACGCCATCACTGTCCACAGCTTTCTCATTTGTAAAGTTCATTTTTAGATTAGCAGTCAGTAGTTTTGGTTCCATGAAGATATTAAGGACATCACCAGACCCATTTGACTCGTCTTAATTTCTTGTGAAATTAAGACGAGTCAAATGGGTCTGGTGATGCTGGAAGACTGTATGATGATACAGGTCCATCATTCAGTGTACAAGGCAAGATTTTTTAAAAAGGTAATTAGGTGTGATTATTGATTGATTAATCAATTGGTGCACAGAAAATTAATCAGTGACTTTGACAATTAATAAGCATGCAGAAATTAATTATGCTGTGGTTCTAGATTTGCTGCTTTTCTGTTTTATATCACAATGCATGGAATATCTTTTGGTTTTGGAATGTTTTGATAATCAGATAATCAACAATGGCAGTAATATTTTTTTGCAGCACTGTTAGAAATAACTCAGTTCTACACCATACCTGCATACTGTTGAAGTCATGTGGATTCCAGGGAGTTTTGATTATCACCATCACCACAAACGGGTCCTTCAGAGTGTACTTCAGAGTCCTCAAGAGATGTTTGGATGGCAAGGGCAAGAGGGGAATCCGACTTGTCACTTAACAACTGGTCTGCATCTTGATTTGACACAGGCATTAAACGGTCGTCTTCAGATCCATGCCTGCTTGTTGAGTGCCAAATACTGTATGATTGCCTACATCATCTGAAGATGGTGGATGCAGGACCTCTGTGTTGCTCATCTCAGGAGTTTCATGTCTTGTTTGACTGATTGGTTCTCCTCTCTGTTGGTAATTAAATGAAAAAAACAAAAACATATAAGTATTACCTTATCTTTGTTTTTGCATCATCTGATCAAAGCCGTCATGTGTACTATTCACGTTCATGTAATTAAAACACCTTGCACCTGAGCAGATTTTTTTGGTATATGCATGAGTTAATGTGGCATTGAACTCAAAACCTTTTGCCCACTTCCATCATCTTAGCTGCAGTTAAAATTTGAGATGGATTTACATTTGTTGTTTGCAACAAAATCATGGTCTCTTAAACCCCATCTCTGTGTCCTCATAAAGACTTCACGAGTTTTGAATTTTTATCATTTTTGTTTCAATTCAAAGTATTGTTTGAACATTTTGGCACAAATTAATCTCCATACAACACAAGTTCCATACTGTATATTACAGACTGGGTCCATAAAAATGCAATACTGGGGCTTACTTTTTCATGGTTTTCCTGCAGTGAGCCACTGGGTGCTGGATCTAAATCAGTGGAGCTCTCTGGATGATCCACTCGATGATCAGTTCCAGTCCTCCAGTGATGACGTCTCCTGGTTTTGTTCCTTAAGGATTGTCTCTGCATTGTCCTAGTCTATAGAGAAATCAGCAGATCAGAAAATTATAGGCTTATACATCCATGATTGTCCAACTGTTCAAAATAAGTCTTTCTGAACTTATTGTCATTGAACATGCACATAAGTGCAGAGAGAAGTGGAACAAATAGGTTTAGAAAAATTGTGCTTACATCTCTTGACATCTGAACAGGCGTGTAGGTGCACAAAAAGTTTATTCAAACAAAAGTCAGAAAACTAAAAGGTGTCCGGCAAGGCAGGCCAGGAAACTCCAGAGGCAGGAAGGCACACACGAACGGGGCGAAAACAGGAACTCAGGCACGAGGCAGCGAGGCACACGGAACTAAACAAAACACACGAGGAAAAGAACACGTTAATATTTAGTTGGCAAAAACTAGGCAGCAAAGATTCTCAGAAACGAAACACAGTCAGCTCTACCGACGAGACAGAATTATCTGGCAGGGGAGTAGAGTGAAGACCAGAGGCTTTATGGAGGTAGTGATGAGTGAGTGGCTGCAGGTGTGCCTCATCAGCTCAGCCCTGCAGAGGGGGAAGAACAAGGAGGTGGGGAAAAACAGACAGGGCACAGACACTCAAAAAACACAGACAAATACCTCTGTAGCTGTTTTCTGTCTGTAGGAGTGGGCCAGTCGGCCACTGCCTGAACCTTGGCCAGGTCGGCTCTGATCTGCTCCTTTACCACAAAGCCAAGAAACTGCACGGACGACACATGAAATTCACATTTCTCAGCTTTAACCTACAATCTATTTTCCAGGAGACTTTGTAGAACCAGCCTGACCTGCTGGACATGTTCTTCAAAGAGCTGGGAAAATATAAGAATGTCATCCAGGTAAACAAATACAAAATTATTTAACATGACACTCAGGACATCATTAACAAGGGTCTGGAAAACAGCAGGTGCATTTGTTAGTCCAAAAGGCATGACACAGTACTCAATGTCCAAGAAGCATGTTAAAAGCAGTCTTCCACTCATCTCCCTCCCTAATACGTACCAGATGATAAGATAAGATAAGAAGACTTTATTGTCCAATGGTTTAAAAACACAGTGGAAATTTGCCTTTGGCATCTTGGTAGTCAGCCAGCAACAACAGCTGGGCACATCCAGCACAGTAACACATAAATAAATAAACACATGAAATACAATAACACATAAAACACAACATTACAATATCATACAGCTGCGGATTCATTGTAGCTCAGAAGTTCACCTGAAGATACTCTGGTTCAAGATATCCACTGCAGACGGCACAAATGACTTTTTGTACCCTGCTTTTTTAGCTAAGGGAACTCTGAGCCTCCTTCCTGATGGCATCAAAACAAATGCGGAGTTGAGAGGGTGGGAGGTGTCACTGTAAATTTGAGTGGCTTTTTTGGCCATGGAGCGATTATATATTTCCTGAAGCTGCATTTGCTTGTCTCCTGTTATCTTACTGGCCTGATTGATTACCTGGGCCAACTTTTTCCTGTGTCTGACTGGGAGGTTCCCATACCAGGAGATGATATTAAAGGAGAGAACACTCTCAGTAAGTGACCGGTAGACCATGGTCAGGGTTTGTTTACTGGCGTTAAAGCTCCTCAATTGTCTAAGAAGATGCAGCCGCTGTCTAGCTTTTTTGTAAATGTTGTCTGCATTTCCCTGAAAAGTGAGGTTGTTATCTATGGTTGTGCCAAGATATTTAAACTCACTGACCTGCACCACATCCTCCCCTCTCATGCCAACAGGCCTGAAGATAGACCCTGTGCATTCTGCACCTGCCCTCTCTCCCAAACACATCTCCCTGGTTTTACTGACATTAAGGTCAAGGAAGCTGTTCTCAAACCAGGTGGTAAGTTGGTTGATATGTTGGGAGTAGGAGGGACAGCAGGCATCCTGCAGGTCGGCAATCAGGGCCATATCATCAGCATACTTTATAAGAGAGAAGTCTTTGCTGTTACATTGCAACTCATTTGTATACAGGGAGAATAGAAGCGGTGATAAGACACACCCCTGAGGAACACCGGTGTTCAAGACAAGACACTCAGAAAGCATATTATTAACACACACACGCTGGGGTCTCTCTCTCAATGGTACGCATTCCTAAGGTCCAACTTAGTGAAGATGGCAGCCTCGTGAAGTGAGCTGAAGGCTGAGTCAATGAGGGGCAGAGGATACTTATTTCGAACAGTTATGTCATTTAAGCCCCTGTAGTCAATGCAGGGAGGAAGGGTCTTGTCCTTTTTGTCCACAAAAAAGAACCCCGCCCCCACAGGAGAGGAGGAGGGACAAATAAGTCCGGCTGCGAGGGAGTCAGTAATGTAGGTCTCCATGGCCTCCCTTTCTGGTCTGGAGAGGTTATACAGTTAACTAGAAGGTAGGGGGAGAAGATTGAGCACGGTCCTTATGACCTTAAACCTCCTGGAGGTCGTGATATTGAGCAGGGACTAAAGTGAGGTCAACTGGGCTGGGTGGAGGTGAAGTAGTGGGGACAGTGGTAGGAATAGCAGAGTGAAGGCAGTGTGAGTGACAAAAAAGGCTCCAGTTGGTGAAGGCAGAAGTGGACCGGTCAATGTGGGGATTGTGCAGCCTTAACCAGGGGAGACCTAACACTAGAGGGGTAGTAGGTGAGGAAATTATAAAAAGAGAAATGGATTCATGGTGGTTACCATAAAGGAGCAGTGACAGAGGGGCAGTGTGGCGAGTGACTCGACCAAGTAGCTTCCCGTCGAGGGCACCCATGTCCTTAGCTGTAGGTAAGGGCTCTGAGGGAAGGTTAAGCTGGGAGACAAGGCAAGAGTCAATAAAATTGTCATCAGCACCAGAGTCCACGAGTACTTCCAGGGGAAAAGAAACTTGAGAACAAAACACAGTACCTTTAAGCTGTAGGCATTGACGGGGGGAGGAAGGGACGGAGGTATGGCTCACCAGTGCCCCTCCTATGGCTGGTGAGCCTGCTCTTTTGGCAGGACTGGGCACTGGATGGCCGGCTTGCTGGTTGCTGTCTGACACAGCCAAAGCCCAGGCAGATGCCTTATTGGACAGCAAGCTCATAATAAATGCAATCTTATATTTATCCGTAGAGTAAGTTAAAGGCTGCTGATCAATAACTAGCGAGCATTGATGGAGAAACTGGTTACAGGTCACTGGTTGGTGTGGGGTTGAAGGGCTCACGGGGATGGTTGAGTGGAGGAACAGGAGGGCAGTCTGGAGCAGATTCCGGAGCAGGAGCTGAGGCTGGAGCAGGAGCAGGAGAGGTGAGGAGATGTGTGGAAACTTGGTCCAAATGGCTCTCAAGTTGAGTCACTCCTGCAGAAAGCCGTTAAAGTGTGTCCATTATCTGCTTCAGTGCCTCCTTGTGTTGTCACATTAGGACTCCCTGACTCACTAAAGCCTGTCGGAAATTAGAGGTCTCTGCGGGGTCCATTTTATGGCCAGATAATTCTGTTACGGCCTATGAGAATTGGACCCCAAAGCAGACACTGAACAGGTGTGTAGTTGCACAAAAAGTTTATTCAAACAAAAGTTCTCAGAAAACTAACTAAAGGTGTCCGGCAAGGCAGGCCAGGAAACTCCAGAGGCAGGAAGGCACACACGAACGGGGCGAAAACAGGAACTCAGGCATGAGGCAGCGAGGCACACGGAATTAAACAAAACACACGAGGAAAAGGACACGTTAATATTTAGTTGGCAAAAACTACACAGCAAAGATTCTCTGAAGCGAAACACAGCCAGCTCTACCGACGAGACAGAATTATCTGGCAGGGGAGTAGGGTGAAGACCAGAGGCTTTATGGAGGTAGTGATGAGTGAGTGGCTGCAGGTGTGCCTCATCAGCTCAGCCCTGCAGAGGGGGAAGAGCAAGGAGGCGGGGAAAAACAGACAGGGCAAAGACACACAAAAAACACAGAACTCTCACAATCACCCCGTTTTTTATATATATATATATATATATGTATATATATATATATATATATATACATATATATATTTGCAGGCTTCATGTTCCTAATAGATTTGACACTGAGTTAAGACAATAAATTTATCCTCAAAAATCACTGAGTACGGCAGTGAATGCACAGTACACATATTGAATAAGACCACAGGTAAGAAGGCTAAAGTGGACCTTTTTTAAATGGACTACTCTTTGAAAACAATAAAAATATGTCAAATGCATACCTTTTTACAGCCTCTATCATCTACTCATTGCATATGAGACAGGTGCAATATACAATGCTAATCACACAACCATAAAGGAAGTGATTCATTCTAGTTGTTGCATTTCATGAGAAGAAAGACAGATAAACAACATGGCTGTAAGACTAAGATTACTTTGGCCAGATCCATAAAGAATGAATTGCGCCTGCTAATTGCACCAGAATTGTGCAGCATTGGCACCCACAATCTGCCCTGTTTAATGCCATCTAATTGAGTAGGCGATATTTAAGAACACAGATTGGTCTAAAATGAACATTACAACAAACATTACAACAAAGCTCTCCTCAATCACAAACCAACTTTTAAATAATTGTACTCTTATAGTATTCAACATCTATAATATAATCTACTGAGATTTCCTTCAAAGTACAGCCATTAATGTGACTCAGGCAAGTTTGATACATGTTAGATGTATCACCTGAATATCTGAATCATACAGTAATGTTGTTTAGGTGTCACTGAGTGTATGGATTTCACAAAAAAATCAGTACTGATATTCTGTTTGTTGCCTACAGCTGGCTGCAGCATCACAAGGCAGCTGAAACTATATGTGCATCTCCAAACTGAGAAAGAGGCTTATGTGTGCGTTTACACACAGAGCTGAGGTAGCTCAGTAAATTGGCCAGGATTTGATGATAGTTAATGTTCTGTGTTCTACTATACATCGATACAGGTCAGCTGTTACACACTGCCCCCCCACCCCCCAAGTGCTAAAGTGCCCTCTTGGGAGCCAAAACATGCGCTAAAGTGCCCTCTTGGGAGCCAAAACAAGTGCTGAAGTGCCCTCTTGGTTGGCAAAACACGCTAAACTGCCTCCTTGGCTGGTTAAAACGTGATAAACTGCCCTCTTGGGTGGCAAAAACTCATGCTAAAGTGCCCTCTTGGGAGCCAAAACGCGTACTAAAGTGCCCCTCGTGGTTGGGAAAACACACCAAACTGCCCTCTTGGTTGGCAAAACACACTAAACTGCCCCCTTGGCTGGTTAAAACATGATAAACTGCCCTCTTGGGTGGCAAAAACACATGCTGAAGTACCCTTCTGGTTGGTTAAACACAACTGCTCTCTTGGGTGAAGAAAACACACTAAACTCCAGAAGACTATTAAGACCAAGAAATGCTATGAAACATTACTGTTGCAATGACTTTTATGTTGGGCACTTTTTTGATCTATATTGAGCCAGAACTATATCTCACAGAACCACTTTGGATTATCTGGTGCTAATATGGTGTTAGATTCACTAAAATACAGGAAATGGCATCTACTTTTTTAGACATGTTTTTTTAAACGATTTTAGACAAAGCAACCTCATCTGCCTCACAGAAAGCTGGTTAAAAGAGGGGATGATGAACCCAAATTTGCCCGGTTATATATTGATCAGAACGGACAGAGACAATACACTGTCACGGAAATCAATTGGCGGTGGCAATATTCTTTTTGTGGACAACCGATGGGCCACACAGTACACTGTTCGGGAGAAACCCGCGATTATGAGATTCAGTTGGTATCCTTCCGACCCTTACATTTGCCCAGAGAATTCGGCCAGATCACCATCATATTAACCTATATACCTGGACAAGACTTTGAAGGAGCGGCAACTAAGATTGCTATCCAGACTATCCAGATCAGCTGATCAACCCGTTTTTGTTCTGGGGGACTTTAATTCCTGTGACTTGTCAAATCATCTGCCGACACTATAACAGTATGTAGATTGTCTGACCCGTCTAACGCGCATCCTGGATAAGTGCTATGGCAATTTACCCATGTGTGTGTGCTCTTTACGTGTAACGTGTGTTCGATGTTTCCCAATGTTCTGTTTATTTCGGACCCCAAAATAGAGTAACACATTCATATTCAAAGGTCAATGTTGGTCACCTAGTCAGGCCAGATATCTCTATATCATAGGCCAGATATCTCTATAATGCCTACAAATCCATTTGTAGGCCTGCCCTGGGAAAGTCTGACCATAACATCATACATTTGCTCCCACGCTACAGGGTGAAGCTGAAAAGCCAGTGCATAAGGATACAGATGTGATCAGATGATAGTAAGGAGGAACTTAGAGACTGTCTGGAGGACATGGACTGGCAGATCTTCTTTGACTTTTGTGATAATCCACATGAATTGACAGACACTATCACATCCCATATAATGTTCTGTGAAAGTAACATAATCCATTCAAAAACAGTTAGAATATATCCGAATAACAAATTATGCGTAACCAGTGACTTAAAGAACTGGATAAATCAGAAAAAACTTGCCTTTGTTAACGGAAACACAGAACTTGTTAAAGAGAAGAAATAAGAATTAAATTAATTCAGAATTAAAAGATTTTAGGCCCATTGCACTCACCCCTATTTTAGGCAAGTGCATGGAGAGAGTTCTTAGACATATGATAGCCTCTATATCGAACAGCCTGGACCATCTACAGTTCGCATATAAAAGTAAGAGCGGAACAGATGATGCGACTGTACCCTTATTCAACACCATAGCAAAGCATTTACAAGTCCCCACACACTGCACCAGAATTATTTTTATTGATTTTACATCCACTTTTAATACAATGCAAATACATCCTGTTGCGGTGACTCATAGATCTAGGGGTTAACGGTGGTATTATCCATTGGATCAGAGATTTCCTCTCTGACCGCCCACAAAGAGTCCTTGTAAAATGGTAAATTCTGATGAGATTGTACTCAACACAGGAGCACCACAGGGTACACGTTTTTCACCCTCTCTCTATTCTGTTTACACAAATGATTTCAGTATTGATCAAGCATGTATTCGTTTATTTAAATACGCAGATGACATGGCGTTGGTTGCTCTACTGCAGGAGGGTGATATCGAAAGAGAGAACCTGTATTTCAATCATGTACTGAGCTTTCAAAAATGGTGTTCAGCCAGCTCCTTGGAAATTAATGTTCTTAAGACCAAGGAGCTAGTCCTACAGAATAACAAAAATATTATGAGGCCAGTAAATATAGCTGGACAAATGGTTGAAATGGTCGATGATTTTAAATATTTTGGCACATACATCAACAGTAGTCATAACTTTCAAATCAATATGGATCATGTTTTTAAAAAAATGTTTTTAAAAAAGTATCAATATAATTCATATCAGGTCAGACTTTACACAGGCGCATTCACATCAAAACAGCAGGAAATGTACCTATTCCAGCATTAACAGCAAATATAGCATAGCAAACCAAAAAGTTTCACAACAGATTACAAAAGAGTGACAACCATGAGTGACTAGAACAAAACCTGGATAGCAAATGAGGAGGGGAAGGAATTGGAAATGCCTCTACACACTCTCATCTTGCTTTTCAGACTTGTCTTACAAAGCAGAGAGAGAATAAAATGGAATGCAAATGTAACGTAAATGTAAATTCTCAAATTAACACAAGAACATGACACATCCCCGCCCCAAACCATATTTACACATGTGCAAAGTTGCTCATTAGAGTTTTACATGAGCTAAAACCCCTGAAAGAGGACTGTTTTGCAGAGCTTCTTTATTGTGCTCCCTTTCTGCAGGTCAAGAGAGGTGAGTTTGGCAATGTGGTGCAGTGTTATCTTAAGAAACACAGACACAACCAGTGACAACAAGTTGGAATGATGGTTGTCGATGCCAAAATGTGTCTCCTAAATGTGTTCCCCAAGCAGAAAAACATCCTCCGTTCCAATCTCCTCCCGGACGATGTGCGTGACTGTCGCCAGCTTTGGAGCTTGCTTTGCTGAAGCTTTGCGAATCACCCTCTCTGCAGCTCTCAGCATCTTATGATAATAATAATAATTAAAGCTGCAAGCAGCGATGAATGGGCCCTCGCAGTTGACGCATGTTGGGGTATGCTGCTGTCCGGCCGTGCTGCGTACCCGGCCACACTGGCCAATAAATACGCATCTCTTAACTCTGTGTTTCCTACAGTGCAGGAAGGGATTAAATGTCATTGACTGTGTCCAACATGTGGCGCTTTGACTATGACTGTATTTTGGCCTAGGTGTTCTGGGCAGGAATCTTATCAAACATGTGAAGTTTGTCCAGATCGGAATGAGGAAGTTGTTCCTTTATAATGTGGCTGGCCTGCTCCTGTAGGTATTAAGAAATGTGCGCTGAAGTCAGAAGAACTCCCTGCAATCTACATAAAGAAAAAATAATGAGAGGAATTCACAGAGTAAAGCTACAGACTCTTAAACAGAGGTTTGTTTCCATTAGCAAGGCAGCACTGCCCTTTAGTGGAGAGCCTAAATGTAGGCTATTGTAGAAATGAGTAAATGCTTGACATAGGTTGTGAATCAAGTAAGAATCCTGAATAAGGAGGCTTTTTTAGTGGGTAATGGGTGTCTTTCGGTTGAGACAAAGTATGCAAACTGACAGACAACTCCACCCCACCTTGTTTCAATCTACTTTGGTATTTTTGTGGGATTTTTTGCTAAGCTCAAAAAGTGACCTCTAAATTGACAATATCTGACTTCCTGTTGGGTTTGGGTTATTGGTCCAATAGGATTTTTTGTGCATCTGGTCATGATAGACAAGCTCATTAATTTTCGTACATATCAGGGAAACATGCCAGCAAAGTGTTTTTTTTGGTTATTTTGTGATAGTGCCCCCTTGAGGCCGAGTTGCACAGAATTTTGAATATTGCCTAAGGGACTCATGGGGAAGTAGGAACCTGAGTTTCATGCCATTCAGACACACCAATGTGGAGATATGTATCACTTCCTGTTGTGACCAAACGCTACAGGAAGTTGTTATTTAATAATTTGAGTATTCTTTAGAATATGAAAATTCTGTTCACTATTTTTTGTCAGGAGTATTCACAGATGCTATGTGCAAATTTTTGTGCGCATCGGGCAAACGGTGTATGAGGAGTTAGAAAACATTGATGTTCCACATTTCGCAATTTTGCGAAAAAATATTGACGGAAATAGGCGTGGCCTATATCAGTCGACTCGGCTACATTCAGCGAATGCATAGATATAAGGTTTATAAATATGCGAGATAGTATGTGGGAGTAATTAGCCAGTACACGTTTGCCCTGATTATAGCGCCACCTGCTGGTGGACACATGTCATTTTTGGTGTGTGAGCTACTGGCACTAATCTGTACCACCCATATCAGTGGTTCTCAACCTTTTTTGAACAAATGCCCCCCCCAACCACTCCATGATCCTCGTACACCCCACCCCTCCTTACAAAAAAAACCCCCAAAAATCTACAGGGCGCTGGTGCTTTAAGTGTTCTTGTAGTCAACAGTGTGTTAAAACCGGACGAGTTCAATTGACATCGGGTTTTATGATGAGAGAAGCCATTGTTTTGCTTTAAAATCCCTGTTTTAATTGGATTGGAGCTGTATTTATGCCCCCAACTACTTGATGTGCTGCTGAGCAAATCTGACCATTTTACAGGAAAATAAAGCATTGATTTTAAACATTGCCTCCAAAATGTATGTTTTTGAGACATATAATAGGTCATATTTGTACATTACTTAACTGGAGAAACTGGTAAACAACATGGAAATGTTATTTTAGTTGTAATGGGATCCTGAGCCTTTGAGTTGTTACTAAGATTTTTCTGGAAAGAGCTGTGAAGTAGAATTTAAGTCAAATTGGTGTTTCTACTGAGAGAAGGGCCACACAGCCTTTGAGGATGGTTGAATTGCATATTAAAGGTTCCATGAAAAACACGTTTTTTCTGGTCTCTGACACACTTTTGTTGGACCCATGACATGTGTGTGAAATTGCAGTATAATATGGGAAGTCTGAATAGAAGTGGTTCATATTTACATTACATTCACAATATAACAACATTTAACCCAAGGTGTATAAAAACTAGGGTCTACAATCCTGGAAAGCTAGCAAGAGAGCTAGCAAGATTTCAAAGTGGCATCTCCTCTAAGTTCCATCCCCCCCTCCCCATCCCGTCAGTGCTCCGTCCAAAGCCACGCCCCCACAAACTTGAACGCGCATCTGGCAGTGGGACTCAGGCGGGAGAAGGAGAGCCGACTTAGCCGACTCATCCATTTCTGCCTCAGGCTTTCTTTTCCTTGCCGTTTTAGCGGGGTGAGTTGGTAGCAGTAATGGTGGCTGCATCTTCTCTGCCATTGTAACCAAATGAACTCCATATTCCTGCAGAGGAGTGTGCTGAATATTTCCGGCATCAGTGAAACCGGACGTGTGCACGCGCAGAGGAGGGCGGGACATGAAGGCATCTGACCAATCCGTGCTATTCGGGCCGGATAGCACTGATTGGTCAGCTTTTTCTCAGTCATGCAGCTGCCACAGAGATCTGATTATTTTCGCTCCTTTTTCTGAATACATAATGTATTAACTACTCTCAGGACAGAAGGACCATTTCACCCAGTATAACAAAATGTGTTTCTGAACAACACTGTAGACCCTAGCTTTAAGCAACGTGGAACTTGGGGGGGGGGGGAATACCACTACTGCAGAATTTGTTGAAAATTTGTTTTACTAATATATTCAGAGATGCCGAACAACATGCACACTTCACGTGATCAACCGTTGACCAATAAAAAACAGAAATCGCTCACGCGTCAATTAATGCGCTCTGGGCTTTTGAAAAGCAACTGAAGACTGAGACGCTGAGGCGAAAAATTAATGTGCTCTGGGCTTATTAAAGTTTCGAAAAACAACTGAGGACTGAGACGCTGAGGAAAGAAAGACTATTTTAAAGAAGAAGAAAAACTTTATGTGACTATTTGCGCTTTATTTAGTGAGAGCCCTGTGCTTGGTGGGCCGCTGCCAGCTTTTTCACATCTGCACACTGGGAAGTCAGTTTTAGCCTGAGTGCGCCAGACCTAACCAGGTTAAGCCGGTTTCGATATTTCGTCTGCATGTGGAGATCTTGGGTGAATCCTTGCTCCACGAGATATGACGTGAGGAAACCAAGGAGCAGGAGATGGACTCTCTCCCACAGCGGGGGAAAACGCTGACGCTGCGTTACCCACATCGCACGCCAACCGGAGGTCAGGAATGTTACTTTTGCCTCCTCGTCATTCTGGAGATCAATAAGCCTCCTTCTGGCTCACAGTTGCCAGCATCTGCTTGCCCTGGCTCCATCACCCAGGTCCCTGAAGCGAATCGTTATGTTGGCCTTGACTGCCTTCAAGTGGTCGGTGTAGAGCAGCAGATGACGATCTGTCAGCTCATCCAACACCTGGGCAAGTAGCCTACAGTAAAAATTATTATATTGTGGCGTAGGCATAGCCAGTTGTATTTTATCATGTGAGCAGAGATAAAACGTAGTCTCAAGGCCTGTTCATACTCTGAAAGAAGAAAGACATTTTTTCGTTTTCTTGAGGTGACAAGAACAAAGTTTGTTCTGGTCAAGTTATTTCTTCATACACCCCGCTTACTGTAGTACACGTCACGCACATGACGCATGAAGATGGCAATTTTTTGCGTTGATTCAGGAGGAGGAGGAGGAGAATAAAACATTTGAAGCAGCGGAGGAGGAAGATTTACTGATATTATGTGCGATTGCAGAGGAGATGGAAATAAAGAGGCAACGGAGGTGGCATGTCCGATTCTGACCAATCACACATTTCTTTCTTCTTGCGGAATATGAACAGACCTTAATTCAGAAGCCTACCTTGAATGACTGTGGAAAGTGAATTAATTGTCACCTCCCTAGGTTTTGTTGGTAGAACTCCAGTTTTGCAAGGAAGCTGCAGATGGTGGCCTTGGAGTGGACCAGTGTCACCCCATCCCCATGGAGCTTCAATGTGACCTCGTTCATTTTCCTGAAAAAGTCGGACAGGTAAAAAATGTCATGGCAACAGGACCACAGCTGGGCCTTCAAGGACGCGTCGACCTGGTCAAGAAATTCAGTGACTGAAGGGAAATGTCATGGTTCTGTGTTTTTGTTTTGTCAAGCTTCATGTTTTTAGTTCTAGTCACTTCCTGTTTTATTTTGTAGTTCTTGTGTCTCACGTCTCATCTTCCCTGTTCTGTTTTGATTATCTGCACTGGCCCTCTTGTGTCTCACTTGTGTCTTGTCCTGGTTTTTGTTCAGTCTGTGTCTTTTCATTGTTTGTCTTCCTGTTCATAGTGTTTGTCTTTAGTTAGCCTATGCCATGCCAAGTCCATGTTGCCTTTTTTGGTTTTTGAGATAAATAAATACTTTTTGGAATCCCTGCAACCCTTGATCTGTCTTTGGTCTGTGCATCTGGGTCCTTCACCACGTCTACTACTAGCAGTCCTGACAGGAAAAGCTCACACAGCCTGGCCAAGCAGTTGCCCTTTGACAGCCAGCGCACCTCTGTGTGGAGCAGCAGGCGCTTAAAGGCCATCATTTTCCATACACAGCTGTCTGAAGAGCCGATCATTCAGTGCATGTGCATTTATTTTGTTGATAGCCTTGATCTCGACTGATGGAGTGACGGGGACATTTTTTTGGTCACCAAGTTGTGACGGTGCAGTACCCAGTGCACTGCTAACACACGGGGGGCTTGCTGCTTCAGCAGGGTGGCGACTCCCTGGTATCTGCCAACCATAGCTGGTGCTCCAACCGTGGCACAGGCGATGATGTTCGCCATCGGGATGTCCCTCTCCCGCAGGAACTTAGTCAGGGCGGTGAAGATGGTTTCCCCTCGCGTGTCTGTGGTCAGGTATTCCCTGAAAAGGAAATCCTCCACCAGGTCCCTCCCGGACACATAACGGACATAGGCCATCAGGAGGTTGTGGTGGTCTCATCCAGCTGGACACTGAAGGGACAGCCGCGCAACTTTGCGCACAGCTGTTCCTCAGTGTCAGTTGACATCTCCTTTATGCGCTGGGCCACACTGTCATTACTGAGCGGGATGGCCTTGGTGACTGGCGCCGGGTCGCACTGCATGATGGTGGAGATCGCCTCCTTTATTGCGGGAATAACAAGAGACTCCCCCACATTGAATGGTAAGCCGGCCTTTGCAATCAGTAGTGCTACGTTATAAAATGCCACCAACCCACTCTCTGTCTGGTTGACGCTCCGAGCGAACATGCTGTTGATTGTAGGGCGCCTTGAATGATGATCCCTCAGTGACTGGAAGTAGGCCGAGTCTTTTGATGCCTTGTCAGGACATTTTTTGACAGATGCTCCTGTAACCGCGAAGGCTTCATTGCCTCATGAGAGAAAACCTGCTCACATTGCAGGCATATCGGCAGATGGGTGATTCTCATTCAGCCAACCTAAGCTATGTCTTTGAAGATTTCAGGGACAGACTCATGAAAACCTGAAATAATTCATTTCTATTTGAAAGATCACTATGTCTATTATGTGGCTATTATATTAGTTCATGGTTTGTTACCAAAATAGTATTTTTTATGTTTTTTAACTGATTTTGGAGTTTCAATTTCATTACTGTAATGTGTCCAATGAAAAAATTCATGGTTTCACCTTAATATAGTATCATAAATATTCAAGCAATTTCATAAAAAAAAATATATAAATTTGTTTCACATTATATAATTTAACAGATTATGATAAGAGATAATGGCTTCCTACTTTGTATAAAAACATATTTGAGGAAAATGGAGTGTCCAAACATGCAGCTTTCATTACATTACCATTGCACTGTGTTCATGGTCCTGTCATAATCACAGCATTTTTTAAATAAAGTTATTTTGACCCATAATGCACCACAAAGAAGACAAGACAAAAGATGGCTACAAGGTAAGACTGTTTGGGATTTTTTTATGTTGTGAATTGTTAAGTTTATCTATACATATGCCTACTTCCACACCATAGGTGATCATTACCGTAATGTGTACTATTTCATGTTCTTAAAAAGTCATCAGTTAGATAGTTTACTGTAAAGAAAGCATCAGGGAGCTCAAACTGTTGCTGAAAGATTTTGGCTGAGTCATCATAGCATGCTGCCATTTTAAACTAGCTTAGGTAAATTCATCAGTCATTCATTACTGTAATGCACAGCTTTCATTACCATGTAATGTGGAGGCCTGTTACTGTAATGAAAGACAAGATAATTTTTAAAGAATACATAATAGTTTATAATACAAATAAACTTGATTGATAAATGTTGTCAGGAAGGCTGGACAGATTTACCGGAAGAGGTTCCTCATGGATACTATGGAAAATCTCCACAAGAAGTTCCTCAGTGAGAACCCTAACCTGAAAGTCTCCCACTCCCAGTTCTTTAAGCTCAGGCCCTTCTGGATTATGAGACCAAGAGTTACAGACCGAGAAACATGTGCCTGTAAAATACATGAAAATTTCACCAGCAAAGTAAAAAAACTGCACCAAATTGTGGTAATAAATACACTGTCCACAAGTGATCTGGTGGCTTTGTTTGTATGTGACAAGGAAAATATTGAGTGCATGTGTAACATAGTTAAAAGGTGTGTAGAAACCCAGCTAAATGTGGGTGAAGCGCCCTCTGCTGTCGGTTGTGTGTGTGTGACTGAAAAGCGTTATCGAGAGGAATTGTGGGATATCCTTAGAAGAAATGAGGATCCCACTGAGAGGTAACATGTCCCGAGTGTCGTGGGCAAAAACTATGTTTACAGTTGTTAGAGTAATGTAA
Organism: Lagodon rhomboides; assembly: GCA_039737535.1. Classification (NCBI taxonomy): domain Eukaryota; kingdom Metazoa; phylum Chordata; class Actinopteri; order Spariformes; family Sparidae; genus Lagodon; species Lagodon rhomboides. The sequence continues at coordinate 31,292,201 of CM077795.1, forward strand.
AAATTAATAGTGTAGTAGTACAATCAGGTATGTGTGTGTGCGTGTGTGAATGAGACAGCAGAGGTGTGTCGTTATGTTTAATTCATGTTTATTCCATGCCAGTTACTGATATGTTGAACATAAAAAAAATGAAAAAGGGTAATAGCTAAAAGAAATGTGTAGTTTGCACTTCCACTTTTATTTTATTCACAGACATTACAGAATAACAGAAATCCACTATACGATCAACAGTATTTTTATTTTTTATTTTATTATATTGAATTTTGTTTGTATCATAGCTACCCTTTATTGGGATATCCTTAGAAGAAATGAGGATCCCACTGAGAGATGTGTGCCCATGAAAAAGAAGTGTTACTTACCGTTCCCCGCTTTTCTGTCATACAATCAGATGAAAATTCGGCCAAGAGACAATAAAGTGGCTGTTACCAACCTGGCTTCAAGTGATTATTGCCTGACCGAGAGGACATCAAACCAACAGGGTTACACATGTATGGCAGATGTGAAGCCTGCAAAGATCGTACATTCCCTGTGGTCGTGGTCTTTTTTTGTACGTCTTGTTGAATGTGTTAATTTCCTTGTATATTGTTGGCTCTAACAAGAATTAAAAAAAAGGCATTAGTGACAGCAAGTTTTGAGAGGTGAGAGATTTGTGTCATTTAGCGTGTTTGGAGTGTATAGTTAGTGTGTAGTGTAGTTGTTTTGTGTGTCAAAAAAAATTTGGAGACTGTTGAATGTGGAGCAGGCAGTGCAGCTCTTCATTGAGGTGGGAGGAGCTGAGGGAGGACTGAGTCTGAGGCATTGCCTGCATTTAAATGTAAATAGTATAACTTTTTAAATTTCAAAAACTTATGTAGAAATTTAACAATTTATATTTGCATTATAAGTAATAAAAATGGTTGGTTAAACACATGTGGTTTTCACAGTAAAAAAATCTAACTTTTTCCTACTCGGATTTTATGTTTTTGTGTGATTTTAGGTCCAGTGTGTTAATACAGTCTGTCAAAATGATAAAATAGCTGTACAGTCACACATGTGAGGTTGTACTTAAAACAGTGACACCAAACAAAGCAAGGTAAACTGTTTTTAAGGTGAAATATAATGGTAAAATCAAAAGTAGTCAAAAACGGCTAATTACACCCAGTGTCACAATGGGGTGAGGGGAATTGAAGGACCCAAATGCAGATCAGAACAGGAGGCAGGACTGGGAAAACGAAAGGCGAGCTTTATTTAAAACAAAGCTGATAAATACAAAAACCATCAAAAAAAAAAGAAAAAACTAGAAAACAGAAGACCAAACAAAGTAATAACTAAGGCTAAGCAAAGTACAACCAAAATGCAAAGTTTTAAATCAAACATGGAAAAACCAAAAGTCAAAATCCAAAAAACACATACCACTGGAGACACAAGGAACTCAGGGGGGAATAAACATCACACCAGCAGAAACAGAAACAACAAGCTGACAAGGAGTGAAGGGGAACAAAGGCTTAAATGCACAGACACTGATGAGGGAACGAGGAGCAGGTGAGGAGAGAGAGAAGGGAAGAGGGCAGGTGAACTAACGAGGGGGAAGCACAGAGGAGAAATAACATAGACAGACAAAGGGAGACAAACCTACAAAAAGGTGGGAAGGAAAAAACAAGGAAAAAACACAGAAGAGACACTGACAAGACACAAGAGGGCAAGGAAATCAAGACATAAGACACAACAAAACACAGAACCATGACACCCAGGACCTCAGAGGGTTTTAAGATGAAAAGACAGCAGCGGCTCAGTTTAAGTGATTTCTTTCTCATAGGGAAAAAAGAAAGAAAGGAAATGTGAGTTGGTAATAATTTTGTCCAGGAGGATAATTATATTTTCTGTCTAACGTTAGACTTGTTGATGTTAAGCTGATGCTGTGATTCAACATCTAACTAGTACACTATTGCTAGATAAACTTTGTTACTATTAACTTTACTAGTAGGGCTGCTCGATTATGGAAAAAATCATAATCACGATTATTTTGGTCAATATTGAAATCACTATTATTTAAACGATTATTTTTGAGTTTGGATACATGATGCATTTATTAGCATTTCTCTCCAAAAAAACCCCTACTTGGTTTGTGTTTTACTTTGAAAAGTGACCGAATGTTATGTTGCTGTTTTGGTGCGTGACTTCCTGTCTGCTATGTGCTAAATTCGGATTATTGATATATCGTGGCTCCGATCTGCCAGGAATAGAAGTCCGTAACTCTTCCAGAGGGCTCTGGACTGCTGGAGCTGGGGCGGAGCAGACACGAGGTGCAGCGGACCTGGTGGAAGTTAACACAGACTAAAGTGAAACCTATCAGCTCCACTGCCGTGGCCGAGCCGTAACGCAGCAGACATGTATCCAGTCAGCATGGCCGCGTTTGATGCTTTGGGGGAGGGATTGAATTGCGCATGCGCGTCTCTTTCAGAAAAAAACGAAAAGTGCCAAATAAATCGTTTCACCTCGATTATATTAGTTTGACCCAACAATCAAAATCACAATTAAAATTCGATTAATTGCACAGCCCTAGTTACTAGCCAAAGTTGGCTGTTGAAAATATGGCGGACTTTCCAGTAGCGTAATGGACAAAAGCAATTTGACACTAAAAACAGTATTTAAGATGATTGTAAAAGAACATGATTTTTCTATTAACTTAACCCATGTAACTTGAAAACGAGTGACATTACACATCTCCCACATCTAGAAAGGAGTTTGTCTGTGTGTTTTTCACTTGTTCTCGACATTCCCATCTGTATTTTTCTATACCTTATTCATCTCCACTGCTTTCATATTAGAGATCAGATGAAGTTCAGCTGGAAATTAACACTGGTGAGGGTGATGCAGGGAGAGCCAGCACCGCAGAGTTGCAGGTAGGTGCTATATGAAGGGTGAGGTGATTTTAGTTTGTTGATCATGAGAGAAAGGTTTGAACATGAGAAGAAGTGAACAAGGTTGAATTTAAACAATAATATAACAAACATGATTTTAATATTGCACTAGCTTTTCCATCAGTATGTTTCAATACCTTATTCACCTAACCTTAAAGGTAGGGTTAGGGTGCTTGTAGTAACTGCAGTCTCATCGCATTGTGTGAGGATTAGGGTTTCCGATATGTGTCCCCCCCAATGTTAAACTCATTCCTACACCCCTGATTTTAGCCAATCATGGCATCTATGTGCCATACTGTGTATAGGCAAATTGAAGCACAGGTTACGTGCACATTTTGTGTAAGATTGGACTTCACATTGTATAGAGACATCAATTCCTGTAAAAAAGACAGCCAGAGGAATTTTGTTCCCGTACAATGATTGCACAGGTTCAAAGATGCTGTCAGCTTTAAAATATATCGGACTTGTTGACTCATGGATTTCATCCAAAGGTAAAGCCAGCTTGGACGGAAGCAGATATGCTTCAGGTCCCACTGGCTCTTAACCATGATGCCCTGTGTCTTGTTGTCCTCTGTTATGTTCTTAGAAAGGAACCACACAATTACATTTTGTAGTAATTTCAATAAGCTGTCAAACACAATATCATGTACAGTCCCTGACAAAAGTCTTGTCGCTTATCCAAGTTGTAGAAACAACAAATAATAACTTGACTTGTAGTTGATCAATTGGAATCAGAAATGGCTTATATGAAAGGCAAATGCCTCTAGATTATGCTTATTATACCAAAATAAAGTTGTGTATCATTCATTGAGTTTTATCATTTAATTAGGACAGAAAGGTCAGATTTTGCTTGGACAAAAGTCTTGTCGTGTCTTTAAACGAGTCAACCAATCACAGATTAGAGCTCCACCTGTGACAAATACTGTAACCAACACATTCCCAGGTGTGTATAAAAAGAACCCCAGCACACCAGACCTTCATATGAAGTGCAACCTGACCTCTGACAACATGCCAAAGATTCAACCACAGACCAAAGTGCTGATCATCAAGAACCTGAAGACCAAGTCTGCTGCTGAGGTGGCAGACATCTTTAATGTATCCAAACGTCAAGTGGAGAGGATAAAAAAAAGATTTGAAGAAACTGGTGACATTCATGACAAGCCAAGGTCAGGCAGACCCCGCAAGACAACTGTTCGAGAAGACCGTTTGTTGCTTCGGCAGTCCAGGGCCAGCCCTTTTTCAACTGCAGCAGAGCTACATGGGAACTGGTCACCAGAAACCCCTGTATCTACAAGAACAGTTTGTCGAATTCTCTCACGCAGTGGTCTCCATGGCCGAATTACTGCTCACAAACCAGCATTAAACAGAAGACAACAAAAGAATCGTGTTGCATTTGTCAAGGCCCACAGTTTGTGGAAAGGATGGACAGTGGAAAAGTGGCAGAAGGTTGATTTTTCTGATGAATCATCCATTGAACTGCATCCCAATCGCCGCAAATACTGCAGAAGACCTGTTGGAACCCGCATGGACCCAAGATTCACCCAGAAAACAGTCAAGTTTGGTGGAGGAGAAATCATGGTTTGGGGTTACATCCAGTATGGGGGTGTGCGAGAGATCTGCAGAGTGGATGGCAACATCAACAGCCTGAAGTATCAAGAGATTCTTGCTACCAATTACATTCCAAACCACAAGAGAGGGCAAATTCTTCAACAGGATGGCGCTCCTTCTCATACTTCAGCCTCCACATCAAAGTTCCTGAAAGCAAAGAAGGTCAAGGTGCTCCAGGATTGGCCAGCCCAGTCACCAGACATGAACATTATTGAGCATGTCTGGGGTAAGATGAAGGAGGAGGCTTGGAAGATGAAACCAAAGAATCTTGATGAACTCTGGGAGTCCTGCAAGACTGCTTTCTTTGCCATTCCAGATGACTTCATCCATAACTTATTTGAGTCATTGCCGAGACATATGGATGCAGTCCTCCAAGCTCATGGGAGTCATACATGATATTAATTATTTTTCCCAAGGCACCATGACTTTATGTTCAGATGTTATTGTTGCATGTTTGTGTATTCAAAATAAAATATAATTTCTACCATACATTATTTTTGTATGCGACAAGACTTTTGTCCAAGCAAAATCTGACCTTTCTGTCCTAATTAAATGATAAAACTCAATGAATGATACACAACTTTATTTTGGTATAATAAGCACAATCTAGAGGCCTTTGCCTTTCATATAAACCATTTCTGATTCCAATTGATCAACTACAAGTCAAGTTATTATTTGTTGTTTCTACAACTTGGATAAGCGACAAGACTTTTGTCAGGGACTGTATATGAAAAACTTCAACAGTGAGATAAAAACTTGGAATTACTTGTCTTTTAATTTTTGTCAGGGCATCATAGTGCTTCGTGGATTCCCGATATGCCTGTCCACTGCCATGCCTTCCCAGATAACCTTAGTATAGAAATAAATGATGTTATGTGTTTTTATTTGCTGAAAATACATTACAGTAAATTTCCAGCCAGAACACTCAGTTTCATTGATCAGTATAGCAGCACTAAGGGATTTCTTTCTTCAGTTGACTGCCTTAACCATCAACACAGACTGTACTTCCACATTAAAAGCATTGGATTTTACATGTAATGTATCATGGGTTTAATGTGCCACCTTGCCATTACTCTCAGTGATCAAAATAAAACAAACACATGGCATTGAGGTGGACCAGCTAGCAGTTATTTCTACATTTGCCACACGGCAGAGGAAATTCTACCTTCAAGTGAGGTGTGAGGACTTTTTGCTGCCTCAAACAGTTTCTGTCACTGTGACTGTACAGCCTCTTCCAGATCAGTTTGAGTGCAGTGGGACACAGAGGCTAAGTGGGCTGGTTATATTAGAGTGAGAGCACTATTTGCTTTAAATTATTGATTTGTGGCTGCATCCGCTGTGGAGTTTATATAGTTTATACAGTTATGTGTTGTTGCTTTAGTGGTGTTTTATCATGCTGTTAAGGTAGCAGTTATTATATTAGCTTTTAATGAGAATATACAGAGAAACACATGCATGAATATTTGTAACTGATTATCAGTTGTATGCACATGCTGCAAACTCTATACAAATGGAGATCTGTGATGTCTTGGGTTTGGACATCATGGCTCAGTGGTGTGAGGTTGCTCTAGAAGTGATAATGATTTGACATTTGATGCAATTGTAACCTTTACGTCTTCTTTAATATAACAGTACCATCAAATACCACCAGACAGCCCCCTTGACTTGAATGTAATATTCTATAAATGTGTGTGAATGACAATGTAAATGGTATTTACCGTTGAGTCTTTTGTACTCAGTTGGGACTTGGCTGTCTCATCCAACTGAGTTCCAGTTCTTTTCAGCCATGACTGGAGGTTCTAGAAATGTTTCTCAACATTGGCCCCACTGGATGGACTTGAGAACACAACTGCAGCACTTTCAACCATGCTATTCAGGTTTCCAAAGAACTTGCAGTTGTGAGCAGTCCAAAAATGTGCATGGCCAGGTGGTAGTGGTTTGATGCACTGTGGGTTTTAAAAATGAAAAAGTTTCAATATTTTCATGTCATGTAAGGAAATATGAATATTTAACCTGGAAGCATTAAACTATATTATACTATTTGTATCAAAACCCTATGTGTCTTTTATGTAACACATGCAGGTCGAGTGTTAATTTACACAACATCACTATATGCCTTTTACCGGGAGAGCTCAGGTATGGGAATTCTAAAGGAACTCTAACAAGAACCCTGTAATCTGTCTGTATGTGGAAGACCAGTTCCCACCAGTGTTAATGTCAATAGTACTCAGATGTTTTGGTTACCACTCAGTTCTTTGTGAAAAGACAAGACTGTCGACTTGGTGTTTTGTGTTTCTCCCATGCACATAATGAAGGCAGATTCATCACCTCTTAACTGTGAGTTTCACCAAAAATATTTTTTGGAGGCTCAGCAAGTCATTGCTGTGAAGACAGCTTCTCTCGCGTACTTCCCAGGAAATGCTCTTCAGGACCTGAGGAGTAGGAGCCTAATCCCTGCAACCAGACTCCATTACATTGTCATTTATTTTGGTCAACTTCTCAAGATACATGGCTCAAGGTAACTGTCTTTGCAGATCCTGGCCAATTGTTCCTCTGTCCGTATGGTCGTCATTTCAACTCAGTTTTATTGTGAACACACTGCCCACCTTGAAACTCCACCATTGCCTTCAGGTCATCCTCTCTCTCCGCAGTAACAGTGAAAGTGAGTGGGCAGTCCTGAAATCTGCGATAACCCCGGCACCAGAATTCCGGGCATTTGTTTGAGCCGACAACTCTCAGCCTGTGCCTCTTGAAGGCTACAGAGCAAAAAGGGTGGATGGTCCTTGCTCCTTTAGAAATTATGTTTGTCCACTGCAGTCCTGCAAACCCTTTGTGTTTTCTTTTTTTGTTTTAAGACAGTCCACTCTTTACGATCAATTAAAAAGAATGATGGATTTCTGGGTAGTGGGATCCTGATGAATCCATTGTCATCTGATGTGTTGCTCCTGGTTTCCTAAAGAAAATGCACATTGTTATTACTGTAACATTAAATATTTATGTTTTAATATTTTTCTTATTATCTTGCACTATACATTAATAACATGTTATAACCAGTATGTACTTTATACGATGTGTTATTACTTTCAAATAAAGAAAGATTTAAAAATGAGAAATGTAATGCAGATGCCCAGGTATGCAATAATAATTTAAAGTAAGGTATAATTCAGTCCTCAACACAGGTATGACAACATTTACTTCATGTACCCTTAATAACACAAGATGTGATCAGTTCATTGTAATAATGGCATATTAGAATGAAGGTAGTTTCATTACAAAAATAAACCAACGGTGAACTGTCAGTTCTGGACATTTAATAAACATTTTATATTAAAATACAAGACATACCACTAATTTATTGTGAAATGACAATAAGTAGTAAAGCTAGCACTACAAGTAAAAATGCTTTTTAAGGTTGAATAACGGTAAGATGCAATTAGTTATAGAGTTCCCATTACTGTTTTCACAATAAATAGTGTTTCTATTTGATTTTGAATATAAATCAGCATAATGGTGGTGATGATGATGGTTTGATTGATTACTACAATATTTCTTTTTAAAACACTTATTTACAGCAACCCTTGTGTCTTATGAGGGTAGATTATTTCAAGCACTAAAATCATCACCTATATTCATTAAAAGCTTTCTGTATACAGTATACTCAAATATTCTCAAATAATTACAAAGGAACAGGCGCCATTCAGAAGACATAAACATGTAAATGGAAAACGGACTGCCTGTTTATATCACTATTGGGCAAACTGCTTTGCAATGTTTGCCTCATATTCATCCTTTAAAACACACACCTTCATAGTTTTATGGAGGAGGCAAGCTTGCAAGTTGCTAACTTACTGATCTACAGCAATGCAATTTGGGGGTCAGTGTCTAATTCAGTGAGCCTTTGACAAAATGTACAGAGAATCCAGGGATTGAAAGTGGGACATTTCGATTACCAGACGTGGCTTGATTGCTCCACAAACATAACCAAGATGTTTGATGACTAACTTTATCTGAAGATTTGTCTTCATCAGGCTCTGTCTCGCTCTTGCTGTCGTGGGACAGGAGAGGAGAGGACGCTGGCTGTGGTATGAAAGAAAGACAACACACATGTGAGCATGCGATGTAAGATTACAATTTTATTTAGCATGTAGGCACACATAACCAACCTCGTAAACAGATTTGTCTTCATCAGAGGGGTATTGCACAAAACCAAGATAAGGGATTAAGCCGGGATATGTTGGTTATCCTGGCTGAATTTAGCCTCAAGTCGGTTGCATGAAAGCAGGTTAAACTTAACCTGGCCAAGTTACTATGGTGATTTATTCTCTGCAGCTAGCCTGCCCCAGACCAGGCTAACAACCAGGCTAAGATTAATCCTAGAGATTCACCTGTATTTCCACCGTCAATCCTGTGAGGAATTAATGTGTTTTACAGCATGTCCATGGTCTTTCTAAGTATTTTGCATCATTTTAATTATCCTGCATTAAAATATTAAATATATATTGTCATGTCTCATTTCATTTCAATCTGTTGACTGTAACAGTCTTTTATATTGATTCAAGTGGTAGTATTATTACTCAGGCCAAGTGGTATATTGCTATGCTAATGAAGACTGCTTGTCAAATTGTCGCCGGGGGTTCATAAATATGTGTTTTATTGCAATAATTTAGATTACAAAACACAGCTGATGAAGTTGCACAGGTGTTTTCAATTACATCTGTGATAAGGGGCAATATAGTATATATAGGTTCAACTCCCATTCACCTCCTTCTTCCTCTTCATAATGGCTTGCCCTTTTTTGGAGGATGTAGTGGATGAGGAAGCCTTAATCCTCAGACGAGCATTTAGGAATGAAAGAGTCTTCCGGGACAGGTCAGATCCATTGGCCTTTGGAGATGACTATCTCATTGAGAGATACAGATTCTCAAGGGATGGACTAAGGTATTTATGTAGGCTGCTGGCTCCAAAAATACAGCACCAGACGGCACGAAGCCATGCGCTCACTGTACCACAGATGGTCTGTGTTGCATTGAGATGGTTTGCAAGTGGGAGCTTCCTTTATTCTGTTGGGGATGCAGAGCACCTCAATAAAGGAACCATTTGCCGCACCGTAAGACGTGTTTGTCTGGCGCTGAAGTCATTTGTAAACGTATTCATCACCTTCCCTGGCCACAGAAGACCCCTCTACATCAAGGAGGAGTTTTACAAGATTGCAGGTAACCTCAATTTCAACGTGCAACCATTAGTTTCTAATTTGATCAGTCACAGTTGGATACTCACTATTTTTTGTTACAGCTTTCCCTAACGTCATTGGTGCAGTGGATTGCACGCATGTCAGGATCAGACGCCCCTCAGGAGAACATGAGGGAGATTACATCAACAGGAAATCCTTCCACAGCATCAATGTTCAGGTAAGAGTGATCTGTGGTTACTACAACCTACATAAATTAATTCTGTGCATTAAATGACCTTAATAGGTTACAACTTAACATTTCAGATGATCTGTGATGCTGACTGCCTTGTCAGCAATTTAGAGGCAAAGTGGCCTGGCTCAGTGCATGACGCCAGAGTCTTTCGGGCTAGTCCAATTCATGAGAGACTTTCACAAGGTAAGCCATACACTTTATTTGTACTAGACTGCAGTACAGTTGTAGAGTGTTTAACTCTGCCGTGTAGTTTTCTAAATGATATCGTGTATCATCAGGTGAATTCTCTGGTGTGCTGCTGGGAGACAAAGGCTACGCCTGCGAGTCATTCCTCCTGACTCCCCTTGCAGACCCCCAAACCCCACCACAGCTGGCCTACAACCATGCGCACAACAAGACGAGGGCTCGAATTGAGATGACCTTCGGCCTTCTGAAATCTCGGTTTCAGTGCCTGCACCACCTGAGGGTTTCCCCAGATAGGGCCTGTGATGTAATTGCTGCATGTGCAGTACTGCACAACATTGCAGGCCTAAGAAAGGAGAGGCCCCCCCGAGTAGCTGTTGATGTTGTCTGGGAAAATGTTCCCATCTTCCCAGACAACGTAAATGGCAGACTCGTCAGGGAGCAATATATTGCAAGTTTTGTTAATTAATTTTTGGATTTAGCCTATCTTTAGTTAGTAAAAGATCTCAAATGTCACTTTTTGCTGTGTGTGCGCATTTCGTTTAGCATTGGCGGTTATCTTTAAATTCTACTTCACATTCATGAAGAAGGGAGGACACCACAATGTTTTCCATTTGAATTTTTTAAATTTTTATTTGGCAGTCCTCATTGGTCTTGGTTGCTTGGATCCTGGAAGAGAGAGCAAAAGCAACAAAGATTAAAACACTTTATCGCAGTTATGGTTACTGTGTGCACTGAAATACTCACTTCTCTTTCTAGTTTCTGGATTTCCAGGTCCAGTTTCCTGAGTGTCCTCCTTTTAATCTCTAGATCCAGCTCTTTTTCTTGGAGCTTTCTCTTCTCAACTTTAATTTGAATGTCTGCCAGCTCTATTTGTCTCTCCAGGTGCTTAGCATAAAGTCCTCTGACAGTTTGTGAAGTCTGTAAAAGAAATGTCAATTAGCACAGCAGGATTTGTGCATAATGTAGATTTACTTTAGCCAATACTCACAATGTTACCAGGCTGCTTTGGAGACTGTGCAGCATCTGGGTCCTGTTACACATATTTTCTATTACCACCATATCATTGACTTCATATCCTTCATGGACTACATAAGCAGTATCTTTCCATAAAATTGACATACCTCAAGTCTTCTGGAGTCCAGTGACACAGTCTCCTCATCTGCAGAAGTGCATTCTGCGGCTGCAGATGTGCCTTCCCCCTGTCATACACATACATGTATTGAGAGAACTTGAATCAAGATTTCACAGGACATACTAAGCCTGTGATTTTAATACAATGTACTAACCGGATCATCTTCTGGTGGCTCCAAAAGTGTGAGCGTGTTCCCAGACACTGCAAGGAAATCCAAAGTCAGACAGTATAATATATTTATTTGATTGTGTTCCATGTGCAGTAGTAATACTACAATATATACCTTGTATGAAGCGGGCAGTTTCTGTGGCAGGGACAGAGTCAGTTACTGTCCCTCCCTGGATCCCCTCCATCACTGGCCTGCCCTTATTTAAATGGAGTGCCAGCTCCTCCGCGGGGGTCAAATCCTGGCTTGGTGGGCCGCCCCCTGTGCCAGTTCTGTGGGCTTTTTTTTTAACTGCTACAATCATACAGACATTCAACATGTCAGCACACACCTAATCTATTCACCTCATTTGTTCACTGTTATCTACTTTAAAGTCACTTACCAGCCTGCAAAATGTTCTTGTATTTAGGGTTAGGGTAGGGTTAGGGTTTAACCCTAACCCTTGCTGCCAGGTCCTTTTATGGCCAGACAAGTTTGTTCTTATGAAGGATAGAAAGATAAAATGGATAAAAACATAACATGAGAAAAATAGATTAAATGACACGCATTGTAGATAATTGTTTGCTTTAAATGTGGCAAGTATAGGTGCATGTTAATCATACTCTACATTTCCTGAGTAAGTGCAAAGTGTACAACAGTTAATTAGTAGACTTGAAAAGTAACTCCTTTAGTCCTTTAATTGTAGCCTAATTATGACAGTTCCAGCGGAGCTCTGTTTATTAATTGTACAGTTTTGGACTACTTACGCATTAAGCCGGTCCGCTATTGTCTGCCAGGCTTTCTCTCTTTCTTTATTTATGGCGTTGGTATTGCCTTTTTTTCTTATTATATCTTTTACATCCTCATAACTCTCCATTAGTAGCTGTTGCTCAGCGGCCGTAAAGTACGAAGCCCGACTCTTATCCATGTTCTTATCGGTGATTCTGTGAGCGATCGCGAGGTCTATTTAAGTATGCCGTGAACACGCACTTATCCCAACTATCTACACCTGGCTTGACATAGCCGCGCCTTTTCATCCTGGCTCGGCAAACGTGCAACCAATTAAGCCAGGATGCGCGAAGCAGACTAGGTCAAGCCGCGCTTGCTCACTTATCCTGGATTTCTTTATTCTACTTTTGTGCAATACCCCCCCCAGGTTCTGGCTCTCTCTTGCTGTTGTGGGACACGAGAGGAGAGGACGCTGACTGTGGTTTGAAAGAAAGACAACGCACATTTGAGCATGCATAGTATAGTGACATTGAAATTTTATTTAGCATGTAGGCACACATAGCCAACCTTGTAAAGAGATTTGTCTTCATCAGGTTCTGGTTCTCTCTTGCTGTTGTGGGACAGGAGAGGAGAGGACGCTGGCTGCGGTTTGAAAGAAAGACAACACACATTTGAGCATGTAAAGTATAGTGACATTGAAATTTTATTCAGCATGTAGGCACACATTAATAACCAACCTCGTACAGAGATTGATCTTCATCAGGCTCTGTCTCACTCTTGCTGTTCTATTATTTTTTAAATAGTGTATTACATGACAACATTTTTATGTGTGACAAAGGTAACTAACATTTGATATTTTCATTTTCAAAAAATACCAACCTGTTGTGGTGACTGATTCCCATTTCCAGCACCAATTTCTGCAGATTTAGACATTTCCTGCCAAAGGAAAACAACAAGTGTATAGTGTAATCTATAAAAGTCATAAATCAAGCTTTTAATTTCTGATAATTAAACTGATAAGTACACACCTTATTATATTCATAGGCCTTATGAACTCTGTACCGATTGTTCCTGTTGTTTGGAATCTTAAGTACAGTGCACAGTTCACTCCAGAAGCCATCCTTATATGATGTCTTTGAGCGTAATGCCACTCTTTTGCAGGTCTACAACACTTTTCAAAATGTCTTCGACACTGATTTGTTTGGATTTGTTCTATTTTGCATAATTAATGATCATAAACATACATGGACATTCCTTCTTTCATTAAATATGTCTAACAAAGAGAATAAAGAGATGAATGGATTGAATTGAATTAATAACTGACTCACCCCAAATAACCTGAAGGTGTATACTCTGTATAAAATCAAAAAAGAGAGAATATTAGTGGAGAGAATAAGGAAGATAGCATACATACTCTTGCTATATACCATGCTCAAAAAGATCGCTGAACAGTATATAGCTCAGTATTATACACAAGGCAGTCACTAATAACTACTTTGACAGATTTAAATTTACCCTTTTTTTTTTTTTTTTTAACGGGGGTAGAGATATTTATTGAGACATGACAAATCAACAGTATGTGCTGCTCAGCACTGTGTCCACTTTTTCTAGTCAGAAATCAGTTGGATTGTTCTGATACTGATACCATTATCAGAAGATGCTTCCGATACTGCCTAAAAAGTAGGTATCGGTATTGGCAATTTGCACCGATTTATTAACCCTGAAATGGACCATGCTACTTCCCAGCAGCATGGCATGCGTTGTATTTTCACCCAGTATAGTGGATTCATGCTCCATGGCATGCATTCTCTGTAGGTATTTGTTCATGTTTTCAAAAGGGTTTAACCTGAGCCAAGCCATACAACAATGATTGCAGTCATTTCAGATCCAAACAGCAGTAGTACACAGCAGTAAAAAATATTTATGATTGAGTGATATTGGCTGAAACACAAAGTTCTGGTATCGGTATCGGAATCGGTATCGGATGGGATAAAATGTAATAAGAACATGTCTCTAAGTCAGTAATTGTGTTTTCTTTCAGCACCTATTCAAATTTAGAAAGGTTTGTGTGTATAAGGTCTGAGAACATTATGATGAAGTATATGATGGTCACTCACATGCTCTGTAATGTCTGTTAAGTTGCTGCAGCTGTTTCTGGGTTGATACCATTTATTACACAGATTTGGTGTCAACTTCAACCTTTTTATGACCACTTGGGAATAAATGAAATTGACAAAAATACCACCAAAATACCACATTAGGACACCAAGGGGAAGTCAAGAGGACAGGTTCTTCTGTGAAACAAGAGTGCTTGTATTTTATACCGCTGTGTTTACTTGGTTATTGTATTAACAGATTTATTGTGGCCTGGTGGATCATTTGGTAGGATGTGTTGTGAGTCCTCAGCAGCAGCCATATGTTTGAATCTCACATGCACACCTTTGCTGCACACACACACACACACACACACACACACACACACACACACACACACACACACACACACACCCTTTCCTGTACCCACTTGTGCTGTCTTATCCAAAAAAGGCCTAAAAGCCCTCCCACAATCTTGAATAAATCAAAACCCTTAATATGAAGAAACTCTCAAGGAATAGGCATGTAATTAAAATATGAAATTGAAACATATAACAAATAAAATATATTAATCAGTTTCACAAATATGAAAAAGAATGTTTTTATACATTATAAAAAATAAAATACAATCCATATTTTTCAGCAGTTTGTTTACCAAAGACATTACAAGAAATTGTGTTTTCATTCCAGTATTTTTTAATTGGAGTAAATTGAAAAAGAAAAAGACTTTGCAATGAAATAGAAGTATGAGAAACAAGAGAAGAAAAGAGCATATAAAAACAAAACTGAAAATGTTGAATGAACACACATGGTAGTAGGGGAGACCGGGGATGGTTGTAACAAGGGGATGGTTGTAACAGCATCACTTTCACCAATAAGGGATTGGTGTTACCACTCTCTCCCTGACCTTGCATGTGGATTTGCATGTCTGTGGAAAGAAGTGTGTGGGCTTTAAAGCCAAAAATTAAAAATCAGGTAAGAAACCAATCTTTTATACCAAGTTTATATTTTGGTTAGTACTGACACTGTTGAAGTTTGAATTATGAAACTTATATTGGATTGAAGAGTAGGTTCTAAGCTAAAATATGAGTCATTTCATCAACACTAATTTTAAGCTGTCATGCTAGTACATTTAGCTAAACAATGGCTGACAGGGGTGGGGAGGGTTGTAACACCTTCCAAAAAAATGTTACAACCATCCCCGTAAGGGCATCTCAATTTTTTTTTTATCCTACTCCCTCTTTTAAGTATGCCAAGACGCTGGGTGCAGAAAACAAATAGTCATCACTGTGAATCTGATTCTGATTAGACAGATAACACATACAGATAAACACACTCACATCCACGTTTTATCATTTGTGTGCATGGTTGTTGTTTCTTGAAGTGGCAAACATCTTCCTTGAATTATTTTTTGTGAATTGGGAGCTGTTTCTGACCTCCCACTGCAGTTTTCTGTTCTCATGAGTAGTCCATTCATATGTATTATTGAATATTTTTTCAAATAATGTTCTTTGAGTCTTAGGATCAATGCCACTGAGGATGTTTTTCATTTACCTATCAGTGATAAGTTATTTTTGGTCTTAGTAAATCACTTGAAGATGTTTGAGTGTTTGCACATGCACAATAAATTTATATGGAGGCATATTTTGTGGTGTGGTCTCAGTTTTTAGTTACCCCAGGTTGTGTTACAACCTACCCCGGTAGTGGGGTAGGTTGTAACAGCGACACTCCTTGCATTTGACATTAAATAATTATTTCTGTGATATAGTTGGAGGAGTTGGAGGCATTTCTATTTGTAGCGGACAAATGAGGGTACTTTGTGTCAAAATTTGAGAGCCCAACCATGAGCACTCTGCAAGTTATAGGAGCTGAGACAAAAAGTGTTACAACCATCCCCGGTCTCCCCTATTTATTGTGGGCTGTCTGTTTTTTGTAAGGCTTAATCAGTATGCACATTTTCCTTTAGGGGTGGTGCTGGGAACAGATCCCCAATCAAATTCAACATAAAAAAACAAAACTTGCTCCCGCACTCACTTGAAGCTCTTTTTAATGAATCAACGTTTCGGTCATAAGACCTTCATCAGGACCCAGTCTGTCTGTTTTTTTGTACCATGTATTGTATACCACAAAGAAAACAGGATAGTAAGGATGAAGTAGGATGTTCCACTGAAACTGAAGTTAACCGAATAAAAGATGAATACATTCTGGTTCTATTACATGCAAGATAAAGTTTTTGTTAAGCAATTTCTGTCAAGAAAAATAAGCAAATTGCCTCAAAACATTCACATCTTTTCATTATTCTCATGATCCATTGTTGATCTTTCAGCTGTCTTCACCCTTTGGCTGTACATTTTGCAGCTCCTCGATCAGTGCTGGAAGAAAAAAAAAAACAGAGAAATACATAGGTATAACACTATCATCTTTACAAATAAATAGCTTCATAATTTTAGGTAATGACAATGGATGGCATACTTGGTTAGAACTCACCTTTGATAATCTCCTCCTTTACTTTTTGTAGTTCTTTTTTCACTTCTTCAAGAATTTCCTTCGAACACACATACATAAAAAAATTTGTAGGATCTCCGCTCATTGTTAATATAGGCCACAACATTTACTGTGGTTTTTGATTAGTTAAAAGTTAATATTCTGCTATAAAACATCATAACACAGAGCTTCATTGCTTTCTTGCAGGGTATTATTGTATTTTCAAATTGAGGGACCAACCTGTTTGATTCGATCCATATCACTTTCCCTTCCTTCACCATCTGAGTTCTTTTTCACCACCTTCATCCTAAGATAAAAAATAAATGTTTGAAAAAACTCAAGGAGTTTTTTTTTTCATAGAGCTTGCCAGGAGAAGCAGCAGAAAAAACAGAAGCACTGAGACACTGAAGGAAACAGAATAGCAGCAGTCAACAACTAATGGAATAAATAAATGCTGGATGTTGATGCTTTCTTTAAAAATTTTAAATGATATATTTGTAAAGTTAGATTATGTAATGATACATTTAAACAATCAAGCATGAAAGATATAAAATTTTCAAATTTGTTGAAAACCTGATGCTAAACTAAATGAATGGCTTGAATTTGTGTGAAAAGCAGCTGAGTATGAAGATATAAATAATGGGAAAGAGTGTCATTATGAATTGGATCTAAAACGTGAATTAAAGTCTATGTGTTACAAGTGAAGTGACATGGCAAAAATCTTAAAACTGGGTTTTTCCTCAAACCCCTCTTTTACTTTTTACTTTCACTGTTGTTTTGCCACATGGAGAGTGCCTCAAGTGAGTCACACTTGCAGCCTTCTTGCAAAAAATAAATTCAGGGAGCATTCACAATTGACTGTCGCTGAAACTTTACAGTAGAATAAATGCAATATGAAAAACAGTGCAGTTCTTTCAGAGTTCTTGAACTTAAACTAGGGATGAGCTGTAAGGCCAAGGTCAATGACAGTATTTGCTGTTCCTCGCCTTCTCCTCACCGTGTGCCATAAGCACCAAGTTTTAGTAGCACCCTCAACAGCTATAGACAGTGCACACATTTGAACATTTTTTTTTCATTTCTTGAATTTGCTGCTTTAAATTCCTATTAATTTATTGCGGACATTTTGTGAAAGGATGAGTCCCCTATACTTTCCAAACATATTTATATATACTTATGTTGGTGCGAACCAAACAAATCCCTTAAAGATATAACATGTAGGAATTTCTAAAAAAATGACAAGACCGTGAGATATATTTTGCTGAGTTACGTACATTATCCAATGTCAGTCTTTCAGTTTTTCGAACAGTGTCCAAACCCAGAGAAATTCACACATTTAATCAAGTTAATGGTGCATTTAATTTTGTCGTCCATAGGCAAGTCGGCGAACAAGACTAAACTTGACCCGAAATAAACTTTAAAACATATGTCATCAGTAAAATTTTGTGACCGAGTAACATAGATAGATTTTTATCAGAAGTGGTGGTTGTTTATTGGTGGGTTCACAACAAGATAACAATCAGTTGTATTTTTTCAGCTTATTCACGCAGTGTTTATCTGACGTAAAAACAGCCAGATTTACTGTGGCCCTGAAAATCAAAACATGACATTACAGAAAACACGACATTTATAGGAAAGGAGGGACAATGTTCTTGTTTTTGAGAAAGAAGGAAAAAGCAAACACCACAAATGGCACACTAGCTGCCAATTCTCGTCTCATTTCCTTCCTCCACGGGGGCACGGTAGGAAAGCCTGGAGCCTGATTCCTCTTCTAGAGCCCTTACTGCAGAAAGACTACCTGAAAACTCTGAGTTTGTTAATCCTGAAATGTCCTGAAACTCTGGGTTTTTTTTAACATCCCAGAAATTGCAATAATTCTGGGTCAGATGCTATAGTAACATGAACCCCTTTCATAAATGCACAGTAACTCTGAATTTATCAAGAGTTTACCTGGAGGAGTTGTTTGTGTAAACACAAATGTCTGCATTATTTGCCTGACTTTACCCTGCTAGCTCCTCAGTCCTAAATTCGGGTGAGCCACATGTGTGAATAGAGCAACCAGCCCTACAGTGTCCCGGTCTGTCCACTCTACCTAAATAGTGGCTCTGTATTATCAGTGACCCAGAGAGGAGCAGCAGTAGACTGGGCAAGAGGCCAAAAAGGTCTGTGTTTAGCAGGAAGCTAAGCAGGGTGAGTCTTGCAAGCCAACTGTGGCCTGGGACTTGGGTTCTATCCAATTAAAGAACGTTGTCACTCTTTTCTGTAATCTTAAATGTCTTCGTTTTTGAAACGTATTGTGTTTTGTTAAATGTTATTGTCTTTTGTAATGTTGTCGTGTTTTGTGAAATATTGCTGTGTTTTGTAAAGTGTTGCCACATTTTCTGTAATGTGGTTGTTTTCTGTAATGTGTTTTTTCCTTTAGGGTCTCTGTACATGTTACTTTATGCACATTAACCTTAAGCTAACTTTAGCAAGCAGCGGCACACAAACTCAGCTCTCACCAGAGGCTCTGGTTCTCTCTCTTTTCTTTCCCCTTTCCTCTCTGTGACATTATGTTCATGAAGTAAAGTACATTTCCTCACCAGCTCCAGTCAGTAGTCAACATTACAGAACATAAAGACCAATGAAGATCAGCTTCGCAGATTGCAGCTGCAGTCAGGCTGATAAACAGGAGTGAAAATCCCAAAAGTTAAAAAGTAACCTCTGAGCTCTCTGTTGGTTAACGGCTCTGGATCAGAGCAGAATCAAATGTGAGTCCTAGTGTTTAGGTTCCAAAGGGTCAGGCTCTGCACCTGACGTTACATCTTGTACGTTTAATACATGTTGTTGCCTCCAATGCAAACACTCTGAAGTTCATCCTAGTGTCACAACTGTCTGGTTTTGTATTGAGTAACAAGTTCAACTTGGCAAATATTTCAAATTAAAAAAGAATGAGTTGACTTAATGGAGAAAAGACCTTGCATGAAGCCGGCCATTTTGTTGTGGGCTATCCTTACTGTTTTCATGGCACATATAGTCTTTCTCTAGGTCAATTTATTTGTTGAAAAAGATGCATCATTGTTAAGTTACTAGTCTCACAAAGCCAGACCTATCTCGTCAAAATGGAAGAACGGACAAGAGAGAACAGCACAAATTCTCATTCTGGTATAGGGAAAAAATTGGCCGAGCTTGTTTGTATTTCTTTAAACCAATTAAAGTTGTAACATTTTGAAAACAGAAACACGCACCAAGAAACCTAGAAAGAAGAAAGGGACATGACATTATGCCAACATTGGTGCCAGATTATGGTGCCACTTCCATTATAGTCAGTGGGCGATGCAACATATGTAAGTGATGAACAAATGCCTCTGCATCATGAAAGAACATACTTTAGAGAATAGGCTAATGATGGATTTTTCATAATGGATGGATTGGTTTATTTGCTGTTGGTCTTTAAGTAGTATCCAAACATGGTTATAGGCATACTTTACAGGGCTCAAGGTGAGTCAAATAAAAATGCTTAAATTGTTAAATAAAAAAAAAGTTGTCAGTGCTCCTTGAAAATGGTACATAATCTGTATTCTTATTTACTTCTCTCTTTTATTTCAATCAAAAGCTTCTTTACATTAGCCCTGTTAATGTTTTGGGAATATCACTTACTCCCACATTTACAAACCTCCTCTGATTATTATTTGTTCTAAACTAACCTTTGGCCATTAAATAACAAAGGTATACATTATAGCTGTCATCAAACATTTGACAATTAACTTGATAATCTGAAAATAATTCATTGTAATTATGCTTGAAACAATCTCTGTTGTGATTAAAGCTACACGTGGCTAGTAATTTAACAGACAGAATAGTGTAACTTGCATACAAATAAATCATTTAATTAACATACAAATTAAACAAAATGTACATTGAAAACACATGCAACAGTAGCTAAATAACAACACACCAAAATACTGGTGCCTCCATCAAAGATTTATGAGTGGTAAAACTGGGGGAAGGTGTAGTGGTTTGCCCATTCATCACTACACTAACTGTGCTAAAGTCATGAACATATTACTAATTGGAGACCAACAGAAAATAAATGAACACACACATTCTGCAAAATATGTCATCAGCCTATTCTCTCAAGTGTGCTCTTTCATTGTGTAGAGGCATTAATTCATCAAAGGTCATACCATGTATGTCTGCTTGTCCATGCAACTCCCATAGATTACAATGGAACACCCTTCCTTCTATTGTGGGGTGGATCACAACCTATCAGCTGGTGCTGGATTTCCGCAGGCGCAGACACTCCCCTCCAACACAGTGAACATCCAGGGAATGGACTTTGAGATAGTGAACTCTTACAAGTACCTGGGTGTTCACTTGAACAAAAAACCCAACTGGACAGACACCACAAATGCACTTTACAAGAATGGTCAACGCAGACTCTACCAATTGAGGAGACTCAGGTCCTTTGGACTCCTGAGGACCTTTTTTGACTCTGTTGTGTCATTAGCCATTTCCTATGGAGTGGTCTACTGGGGCAGTATCATCACGACTACTGACAGGAAGAGACTAGACTAACTGATCAAGACGGCCAGCTTTGTCTTGGGATGCCCCCTTGAACCAGTGCAGGTGGTGGGAGAAAGGAGGAAGATGTCTAAACTACCAT
Source organism: Lagodon rhomboides (assembly GCA_039737535.1). Classification (NCBI taxonomy): domain Eukaryota; kingdom Metazoa; phylum Chordata; class Actinopteri; order Spariformes; family Sparidae; genus Lagodon; species Lagodon rhomboides. Next base: position 31,313,544 of record CM077795.1, read on the forward strand.
CCCCCCACCCTATGCAGCACACTCTGAGTGCACTGGAGAGGTCCTTCGGTGAATGGCTTGCTTCACCCTAAGTGTGTGAAGGAGCGAAATCGCAGGTCATTACTTCCTGCTGCTGTTAGACTGTACAACCAGCACTGCTCCCAGTAGACCACACACACACACACACACACACACACCAAATTGACTTCAAACTGTGAAATCTTATTATCCAAATGTGCAGTTTTTGCGTCTCAATGTGCGATGGTGTAAATATTCTTCGTAATAAATATTTGTCTAAATCTTCTTTTTGTGTGTGTATTATTTATGTTGTTTATATTCTTTCTACTGCTTTTTAACTTACATTTTATATACTTTTTAACTTCTTTATACTACTGTTTTAATTGATGTTCTCTATTTTTGCTATCCCCTTTGCTGCTGTAATATTGCAAATGTCCCTGTTGTGGGACTAATACAGGATTATCTTATCTTTACAGGTTATCTGACATACAGACTGTTAAGTAACAGGTTCAGTGAGTTTATTGTTGGAAAGGCATGGAATATCCAATGTCTTTAGACTACATGAGATGCATGTAGTTGCAGGGCATCATCATGCCAAGATGTTGCATTGAAGCAGAAGACCAAAAGTCATCATAGCATGGGGCTCAGTTGGTAGAGCAGGTGTCCCATGTACAGAGGCTTTGTCCTCGCTGCAGCGGCCCTGAGTTCCCAGCCCGGGGCCCTTTGCTGCGTGTCACCTCCCCTCTCTCTCACCCTGTTTCCTGTTTTCTCTCAAGCTGTTGTATCAATAAAGCCATACAAAGGCCAAAAAAAAGAGAGAAAAAAGTCATCATAGCAGCTGATGAACACGTTTAAGCCTCTTGCTATAATAACAGCCTCAAACAAAAACCACCAAATGTTGAGTGCTTTATTTGTTGTAGTGAGTCATTTGCAAGCAGCATACCAGCAGTGATACCAGTGCAGAGCTCATTTCAATGGATCATAGCATTTGAAGCAGGGAGCACTGACAAGCAGTCTCTTATGATGAGAGAGCCTTGGCAGCAGGTGAGAGCAGAGTGGAGATTGATACCTGGATCCAGAGGTGGTGGCGGAGTTAGAAGAGGGACTTTGGCTGTAGTCCCTTTGATTGTTGGTTAAGGATTTAGGCCTGTTGCAAAAACATGCACATCCCTTAAGGCAGCTGCTGACTGGATCTTTAAATTTGTATGGATTTTACGGCTGTATTCATGAGCAATATTATGGGTGTCTAGAGAAAGTATGTAATAATCGCTTATGTGGATTGTTACGACTTGTGAAGGCTTGATGGATCAGGCTCTTACCTTGGCATGGTGGCAGATTTTTCCTTGGTTTTTCCATCAATTTCTGTTGAAACACAGTATAGTTTTATGTATTATTAAAGGGGAAATTATTCCTACTTTTTGTTAAATAATAAGATCCTTTTTGTAACCAGAATCATAAGTCTAGTTCACAGAGAAGTCTCACTCCGAAATCTCACTTGAAATGTTGTTTCAGTTGTTGCCTCACGCAGATTGTTAAAATCAGTTAAATAATCAGCCATGAATTGCCAATAAACTCTTGCTGGCAGTTCTTCTAAGTAAACTACAAACTCCTCTCTATAACTCTGACTCATGATTCGTGTTCCTGCAACAACTCATCCTTGAGATCACCGAATGAGACACTGCTGAGGCGATCTGCTGGACCAATTCCAGAACTTTAGGTAAGTATGAATTATTCATACACCAAAACATGTAAATATAGGGCCCAGGTGTAAAAATACCTGAATTCCCCATTAAAGTACATCTTAATAAGATTCAATTAAATGTTTAGTTGTCCATTGTAGTTCAAGGGATGAAGATGTTAATATCAAAAACAAATATATTTTAAGCATGTTATTCTATAATTAATCGAAAAGAGATAAGTAGCATGTTTTCTTGTTATTTTTAAAACTGCTCTTTTGCAGTATCATGTGCTTTAAGCCCCCCTCCAGTCCATGTCTCTTCTTGTCCATCGGTCAATGTTCTCTCAATAGAGAATGGGGCATGGTTAATAGTCATACATAGTTATCACCATATATGAGATCAACGCATTTGGGTACTTTGCCCTTGCATCACACCCCCTTTTGGGTGAAAACAATCCTTTTAATTTGAATGGTGGTCAATACAAATTCTAACAACTCTACTAAATTAACAGCATGAAATAAGAAAACCATATGTCTTTTTAGATATTAGGATACGAAATACTATGTCAATTATATTATGTTGTTGCTGATCAACAATCGGCATCATTGCATAGAATTTTTTTTTATATAGTGAATGATGATTCTCCTTTCAGTCCCAGTCCTCATCCAAGTGGACGAACCTGACACACACAACTACCTTATTAAATGTCTAGGTCATTTTTCTGTCATCTATCATCTTTTCTGTCATTAAGACTTTTTATGTTGCTGTTTTATAATATGTTCAATGTGACTTCATTGTAAATTAATCACACCGCTGTGGTGAAGCAGAACCGCTTTCTCTGTTCTGACAGTCGTTTGTAACTAATGACAGGACACATTACTCGGTTTACGATAAACCAAACTCCAATCTAAAAGCAGGTGTTTTAAGGTCAGGCTTTATTTATTCACAGTAAAAATTGTAGTTACAACTGTACAAATGTGCTATTTTGATTGTCTTTGATCTACAGACACTCTGTAACATTATTAACTTAACCTGTGATGAAGTGTTTGACACAGACGGTAACATATTGACTTGCCGGGTCTCTCGGTTTACAATTTTCATCCTTTCTGCGGACAACCTGAAGCCACAAATCTCTTTTTAAACTGCCCTTCAGTCTTTGGGGTAGTGAATAAAATAATAACCTTTGGGTTTTTTCATTGTTTGATGTGAAAAATGCAACACAGTGGCTTTTAGACATGTCACTACTTATCACTATCTTGCAGCAGCACTTTTAAAGCATTTGTTTTCACCCAAAAGGAGTCGGGGTCGTTCTGGAGACAGGATCGTCTGCATGGCTGATCTCATCTATTGCAACCAGACTGCCGTTCTGGCAAAATCAAAATCACTAACATGGATTAGTGATGGCATATTAGCATGGACAAGCAGCATGAATATTAGCAGGGAAAGTGATAGCTGTGACTTTAAGCACAAAATTAAGTTTTTTGTCAAAAAATATTTGTCAGATAGTAAACAGTGTGGTTCATCAACATTACCAGGAAAGGACCCCCAAAAATATGAAATATCATAAAAATATCAAAATACACTGTAGGAGGGCTTTAAGTCTGACAATGAAAATATATCAGTAAAATGAAAGGTATTTACATAACTATATTACAGTCCTGTAGGAGGAGTGAAAGAGGCATTACTTACCTCCTGGTCCTGAAACTGTTGATATTGAGGATTCAGTATCTTCCTGCAGTCATGTACAGATGTTTCACAGTTATCAATCACTCATATCTTAAATCTTACTGCTCATTCTACAAAAGTTACAGAATAATAAAAGGAAATCAAGTTATCCTGAAGTAACTGACAGGACACTTACATTGCAAGATTCTACCTTTCTTGAAGTTGGTTTGTCAGCAGCTTTCCTCCTATTTAAAATAGTTGTGTTGTAGTCATTCCATTATATCAGATCATCACATGCATATGTGTCTTGGATGTCTCTGAAGTAGTAACTTGCCTTCTAGCAAGGATGGCGCTCATTTCTCCCATTAGACCACCACCTCCACCTCCACCTCCACCTCCACCTGATGACTGTGCTGGGGCTGCTGCTTCTCCCTCATCCTGGATATACAAAAACAGTCATTATGTTCAAAGGATACTAAGTGCTATATCATAAGCGACTGGACTTGTTTCAGGCCCTGTTTACACAAAGGGAAAACGCAGATATTTCCATGCGGTTTGGCCTCTCATTTACACGAAAACCTTGTTTTTATCACAGAAAACGATTATTTCTAAAAACTCCGGGCAAAGTGAAGAATTTGGAAAACTCTGGTTATGTGTTGTCGTGTCAACTGGGAGAAACAGGGTTTTAGGTTCTCACGCTCATTAGGCTATGCGCCAGAAAATGCTTAACGTCATGTGAGCGCCCTGTTGGTTGTTTTGAAAGGAACAGGAAGTCGCTCGTGTTATTCGTCGTTGTTGATTCTGAGGATTCTGATTGGCTTGCATGGTTTTATCCTTCTCCCTACACTGCCGCCCATAGGTTTGGCATAGTTATAATGGTGCTCGACGGTGTATTTATGCGGGTTGATGTAAATGACAACTTTTTTGAAAACAATGTTGTGTACACAATGTTATTTTTTCAATGTTTATTTTCTCTAAATACCCTGCTATGTATAAACGTGGACTCAGTCTTGAAGACGTTTCACCTCTCATCCAAGAGGCTTCTTCAGTTCAGTTCTTAACCTGGATGACTGAGAACCTTCATCAACATGTTCAAAGGAATTCAATTAATCAGCTTCTCACTCTGTCATTCACAAAATGATTTGTGCCAAACTGTGTCTTAGCATAACAAGGTCTGGGTGAGTACTCAATTGTGATTGGCTACAGGGTGTCAATTAACTTTTGTTATACAGACACTCTGGAATGTAGTTCAAGTGAAACTGACTGTTCACCATTCTAAATTAATGCACCATAGCCTATATATTAAATGAGTGGCACTCATTGTTTCAAAAGTATCAACAGAAGGTACAAAAGTTACACATCTTTACATTTGAATTTCTTGAATTATTTTCTCCATGTTCACCAAGTTCTCTTTAACAGGTCAAATACAACAGGTAAGTACACATAAAAAGGTCTATAAATAAACATACATTCAAATGATCCAACTTAATTGCACACTTGTGTCTGTACTTGATATATCACTGATTCTTGAAACTTTGGCAAAAACATGTCCCACTAAGAAAAGTGCTAATTCTGTTGGAAATTATTAACATTTTCATGAATAAAAAGAATCAAGGTTATAATCAGGGGGTCCTTTGCACATATGTAAGGTTCTTTTATAGGCTTGTTTTCAATTTTTTATTAATTTAATGATTAAATGCTGGCCCATTGCCTACAAAATCAGTTGTCCTTGGATAGGAGATAATCATTCAACTTGATTAAAAAAACCAAAAGTAATAATTGAATTGAATAATATCTTCACCACATGAAAGAGTACATAGTAATATGTATTAAAAACTACAAACAGTGAGTTTTGAACAATATTTACTATTATTTTGTGGTTGCTCAAAATGTGTCCCACATATTCGTCACCACCGTCAGATATTTATAAAAAGCAAAAAAATAAGCAACTACAAGGTCAACTACATTCCTGAATTCCCCCAATTTCATAATCATTACACTCAACTTTATGTATTTTAGGAAGTTATGGCTAGGAGCAGCTATCTGTGGAGGGGAGAAAGAGAAGAAACAGGGAATATCAAAAGAAGCGTAGAGAGAAAACACACAGTGATGCAGAGTTAAAGGAGGAATACCTCAGAACGGAAAGGCAAAGATGGAAGAAGAGGGTGGAGGAAGGGAAGATAAAACATATCAATGACTTGAATGAAAGAGGGTTAAAAGAGAAGTCAGAGAAAGGCTTGGAAACATTAATTTATCTGTTCTTCACATCCAATATACAGTTTATAGTCTAGTTTACAGAAGAATATGATCTATATTATTTTATGAGTGGGGGGCACTACATGCCAGTTAAATATGCAGCCAGTGATGAATTCTATCATATTGCTACTGGTAATGATTTCTTTTTTTACTTATGATGATTTGATATTTGATGATATGGGGATGGGGTACTTTTGATAATGATATTGCTTAATTGTACCTTATATTCCTTGAAAAATGTTTATCACAGTGCTCAGAATTGTTATCTTTTGGACCAAATAGTTAAATAAAGTTGATAAGCAAGAAGCCATTGACTTGAGTTGTATAAATGTTGTTATTGTATGTTGTAATGAGGCCACTGTCACCACCGTCAGTTCTAAAGTCACCACCGTCAGAGGGCGTTTTATTTGTTTTAAATGAATACGCTTACAATATGTTTCTTCAGTGCTGTTGAGTTATTAAAGTAATAGTCTCTTTTAATACAAAGATATGTTTGTTAAATAAAAAAACATTACTTTTTCTATTTAGGCATAAAGTAACGTTCTATGATGTTAGATCTTTAAAAGGAGTACACGTGAAACAGTATAAAAAATGAACAAAAGTGAATATCCAGCATTTAACAGCATATATGTGTACTAAGAATACCAGATAATGATTTAAAAACTGTGTTTTGTTTGTTCCACTTTGTTAAGTGTCTTTGGGTACCCTGAAAGGTACTATATAAATTAAATGTATTATTATTATCATTATTATTATTATCATTACTTAAAAAAACAGTATAGGTCGACCTCTTGTACCCACAGTTATCCTCGTCATCTTCCTCTTCCAGTGGTTTGTGTTTTCTGTGGTTGTCTCCATGATCTTTTTCTTTTGCTTAGATGCTCCTTTTGGTTGGATTTCCAAAGGCAAATGATCACACACTAGCAACAGGTTGTGATGCAGGATTCTTGATCTTCCTCTTCCCTGCTCGGGTTTAACTTCATAGACTGGGATGTCTTTCCCAACCTGGCGGATGACTACATGGAAGGTATCCAAAGGATAAAAGCCTAAGTCAGGGCAAAAAGACGACTGCCGTGCTGGGTAGCAGGTGAAGCTAGCGTTTTGCTAACCAACAGTATGAGCATAACGTGCCACTAGCAAGAACAACAACTGCTATGGTAGGCTTGGTGGCTCCTTTTGATAGCAAGTTGCAATCTTGGGAAGAATACTGTGAGATTCTAGACCATTTTGTCTTGGCCGACAGCATTGATGATGAAGAGAGGAGACGGGCTGTGCTGTTGAGTGGTGTGGATGCTCACACCTAAGCACAGATGAGGAACCTGCTCAGCTTGAAAAAAATCAGGAGATCATTCGTACAATGACCAGGTGCGTCTAAAGTTAAATAATGCAACTGTGGAAATTTATTACAAGAAATAGGAAACCTGATGAAAATGTGGGTGATTGCATGGCAAAACTGAGAAAGATGGCGCAGGACTGTAATTTTGGTGATCCCTGACGATGACGCTGAGAGACTGCTTAATCCAATAATCCAGTTTACTTTAATGTATTTGTCTGTGGCATGACAACAGAATACGGCAGAAGCTGCTGTCCGAGGATGGATTGACTTATGAAAAGGAACTCAAGTTTGCACAAGCTATAAGGGCAGCAAATAGAGACATTGTGGATGTGCATGGCATGAAAGAGCATGGTAAATGGAGCCGCTTGGGAGGGTCTGTGAACAAGGTGAGCAATGCCCACACAAAACCCCAGCCAGACATGAGGAAATGCTACAGATATGGGGCTAAAGGCCGCAGGTTTGTCAACAAGAAATGTGGAAAGGTGGGGCACATACAAAGAGCCTGCAGAGTGAATACAGTGGGAAAGGAAAGCCTACACAGGTTAATGAGAAGAGAAAAAAAGTTAATTTCAAAGCTTATTATGCAGGGGGAGAGTGACATGACCATCTACAACAAATATGAAAATGAAATGATAGTCATCCCCAGAGAAGAGCCCATTAGAAAAGAGCTAAAAGTAAATGGTAAGAAAAGTGTAACCTTTGAATTAGACACTGGCAATGGATAAACCATAATGTCAAGGAAAGCATTTACAAGTTATTCAGTAACACAAAGGCATCACTAAGATGTTAGTAGTAGTAGTGGTACAGTCTAGTGGGACGAGGGTGGATTAAAGCCTTCAAGTTAGACTTGCAGTCAATACATAAGATAGTGGACAGAAATGACCCTCTCACAGGAAGTGTTGATACAACACAAGTCAGCATTTAAGGAGGAGCTAGGGATGCTGAAGGGCCTCACAGCAAAGATACACCAAGTTAGACATGAGCCATGCTTATCACCAGATCGTGCTGGATGAAGAATCAATAAAGTAAGTCACAGTGAACACACACATGGGGCTGTTTACATACACAAGGTTATCCTTTGGTGTCAGTTCCAGTGCAGCCATGTGTCAGCGCACAAAGGACTACTACAAAGGAAGGTTTACTGCGAGGAATTGAAAATGTGTCATTGACGGAACTCAAAGCGTATTTGGGACTGTTCCACTTCTATAGTAAGTTCATTCCAAACTTATCTACATTACTGGCACCTCTGCACCAACTACTGAGAAAGGATGAACTGTGGTCTTGTGCTAGCTCACCGTATGGAAGATGGAGAGGAGAAACCTATCAGGTTTGCATCACAAACGCTTTCATCTGCAGAGAAAACAATTCACAGCTTGATTTGCACAGATCACAAACCACTGATATGTTTACTCTGTGAGATGAAAGCTGTGCCACAGATGGCTTGAAAATTGTTTCTATTTTTTCTTTCTTACTTTATCGACGGTGATATGTTGTGGTTTCTTTCTTGTGATAAATGTACTTATTGTAAGTCGCTTTGGACAAAAGCGTCAGCTAAATGCCCTAAATGTAAATGTAATGGCTTCGCAGACAGTAATGAGATGGTTGTTTGTTAAGAGTGTATGAGTATGTAATCATGTACAGATCAGCTAAAGACAATGCTTTATGCTGCCGTAATAGAGTTAGGCTAGGAAGAGTAAAGCCATGCTGGTCGTGTTGTAACTATGCAGAGCTGATAACTGAATTAAAGCCAGCAGAATTGGAGATGATGTCTATGCCTCTGTTTATTGATATGCCAAGATATCACAATCATCCTGATCAATAATGGGTGGGATGAGAGGGGTGAAGTATGTCCTTAATCAGAAAAAGAGGCATTATCTGCAGTGATCCTCCAGCAGCAGAGACGATGTGTTTATCTCTACATTAACATGCCTGTGAATATTCTCATTCATCCAGGTCATAGTTATCTCAAGGAAATTGAATCGATTGCAACTGGATTTGGTTTTTGTCTTGAAGACGTTTCACCTCTCATCCAAGAGGCTTCATCACCTATCTCCAATTTACAATGCTGCCCTTTCATGTCTTCCCAGGAGATTCAACAACTCAGCCTCTATGAACAACGGCTGTGCACAAAGGGCCTCATGTGACTCCATCGACTGTTGTTACAACACAATAGAGCACTAACGAAGTCGAAACCAACTTTCCACCATCCCCAACGACCATACTAACGACTGTCGTTGGCAATAATGGAGCACATACGACCCATAGGCATCAGTGGCCTAATGACCGCCTCCTGAGAGGTTAAATAGCTGGACCTCCACACCGGCTAGTTGGACTAGTCCCAGCCTAGTCAGCGAGCAGGAACTGATGAAGCCTCTTGGATGAGAGGTGAAACGTCTTCAAGACAAAAACCAAATCCAGTTGCATTCGATTCAATTTCCTTGAGATATCTACATTAACATGTGCATTTGTGCACAAGGAATAGCTGAAATAATTAATTGACTATTTATAACTCCTGACTCACCAACAGGATCAGTTAGTATTTCATATTAATTAATGATCAATGTTCTTCTACACATCAGAAGGTCACACACAGTCCAGATTCAGACAGTAAAATAGTTTGGCGTGAAGCAGCTGTCCTGATAAATCCTTAAATCCTGTCTAAACATATTTCTTTTAGAAACTAAAACTTCAATTCTGTTTCCTTTGTAGAGTTTTATAACTATGGCTTTTAAATTTGCTGATTAAATGTGCCACGTTACAGTGACATTAATGCATGCTGGGAAATGTATAAAATAACTGAAAGCAACCTCTTAAATCATAAAGTCAGAGCACATGCACGCAGCAAACCGTAATATAGAGCCCAATGTGTCCATAATCAGGAATGGCATCCACATCGACCATTCATTCCTGATAATGGACACCTCATCAGACATTATCCCACTCAAACAAACTCATACAGTAGAGCAAGTTTGCTTCAGGGTAATTGCATTTGGGGAGTACACAAAGGAGAAAACACATATCTGTACCTCACCTTGACTGTTTTACGCAGTTTGGCTCCCGCCAGAGCTGCAGCTAGATCACTTCCCCCTCCACCACCTCCACTTCCTCCAGCAGGTGGTGGGGGTGGTGCTGGTGGAACCATTCCCCCAGGAGGAGGTGGTGGAGGGGCAGGTGGGCATGCTCCAGAGGAAGGCGGTGGGCCTGGAGGTGGTGGGGGTGCTGGTGGAGCAGCTGTTGGGGTTGGAGGAGCAGGAGGGGCAGGAGGGGCAGATGCAGCAGCAGAGGCCTGCTTCTCCCTTTCCAGGCGCTCCTTCTCCTGCTGCTCCTGCCTCTGATGCTCTAGTCTGTACAGAGATCAACAGGCAATTCAAAGCTCAGATATGCTCCTGTTGTGGTGAAAACCCTACAGCTTTTAAGTGATGTTTCCTTTTTTTGTTTAGCTTTTTCCACAGCTGAGTTAAATCTATGTCAGGGAGGAATGATTGATTGATTAATTATTTTAATCAATTAAGCCATTTTTGAAGCATAACAGCCAAACAGGGTCTAGCTTCTCAAATGTAAAGATTAGCTCGTAATCATTGTCTGCATATTTGCATCACATTGCTGAGTGGGAAAAAACAATGCAATCTGAGAATGTCAATTTAGGCCTTGGGAAATTATGGCATTTTTCACATTTTGGGAAAATTTTATGAACAATTATTTGAAAAAAATATAAACCAAGACAGCAATCAATGATAAAAGTAAACAGTTTCTACCATAGTATCATTAAAACTGAACAGTACCTTCTCTGGTATTCCAGCTCCTGTGCAGAGGGTTCATTCTGAGCTGGGCCTGAGCAAAAGAAAATTGACATTGGGTGTAACTGGCAAGTGTGCTCCATTGTATCCAGATTATTTAAACTCAAACTTAAACACAGGGAAAATCCACCTAAACTATAGGCTCACATTGATTTTAATTGCAAAAAAATAATAGTGTACAATGATAATAGTGTACAATGAATTAAGTATTATCAGCTGAAAACACTTTTGATTTGAGTTTACAGTAATCCAGTTTACTTTAATATATTTGTCAATATTTCTTTTTAACTATTCATATTTAGTAACTTTGTAATCATTATTATTATTATTTTAGTCATTTTTGACAGACATGAGTCTGTTCACTTTTAAAAAAAACTTATCCAGGCTTTAATTTAGATTTATGCATTTACAACACTGTCTTTATAAAGTTGACGGTATGAGCAACAGAAACTCGTCACACTTGATTTGACTTGACCTTGATTTAATGTTCATCATGCATTTCTGTATTTACCTGTGCCTGCCAGTCCATTGAGTACCTCAAATGCATGCATCATAGAGTTGGCAAAAAGAGCAGCATCCTCTTTACTGCCAAAGTTCAACCCCCACACATGTTTGGGATCCCGCCACTGGTGGAAGTTTGGTGTAGCTTGATTATACTTCATCCCTTTCAGAATAGGACAGTTGATCACCACCTGGCATTAACAGGATGCAAGGGATAGCGACTTTATTGAGGATTTGAGACACTGTTGGTCAAAGCTTGTAAAGTCATGAACAAATATGTAATGCAATTAATGCAAATGGCAGAGGTCACATGTGAGATCAGTCAAATTCAATTCATATATCACTAGTGAATGTAAATATGCTTGAATTGCATTTAACTGTTAGCGTTTGGAATATATGTTGTAAAATTGCTGTATCAGAGGCAACTGACTAGTTTCAGTTTCTTGAAGACATTTCACCTTTCATCCAAGCGGCGTCTTCAGTTCTAACTAACTGGAGCAGAGTTTGCAGGCTTTTAAACTCTGTGTGGGAGAGTCCTTACAGAGTTGTTAAGGACACGTGTAAACTCTGAGTTTCAGAGTCGTTATGGCCACTTGTGGGTCGTTGACCCAACCAGCTTTCATGTGGGTTGCGAGGGCTAGGTGTGAATGGTTGTTAAGCTGTTTGGGACCTCTTCTGTTCAAAGATGGTAGTTCTAGTTTGACATATATGGATTTGTTTACTCCTTTTTCAAACCATCTGTCTTCTCTGGTCAAGATGTGTCTGATCTCTACTTTGAATCCTGCAGTTCAATAGTAAATTATAATTTGATTTTGAGCTTTAACTTATATAATATTATGCAACAGAAATGAGTCTCTGCTGGTCAGACTTCAGCAAACTTAAAATCTATTTTATGAACTTTCAGAACATGTGAACATGATTGTTTGGCTCTGTCTGTGTACACTTTCTTGTACCTGCTGGTCAGCCTGCAGCTTGCGGCCCACCACTCTGAAAGTATTGGCTGTTGGGTTGTGATAGATCTGGACGCGGCTTAAGGATGGACTGTCAGATCCTGCCGGCACCCAACGCTTGTTGATGTCATCATACAGCATGACGGTCGCCCTCACCTGGCATATACTGGACTCACTGTTCGAGGGAAAGATGAAGTGATATAGAGTATGAGTAGTAGAGAGCAACAAAAGTAGTAGGTGAGATGTAGTGTAGATATGGATACATGGTTTTAAACGGTAACCAATAATATTCATATTTAGTCCTGAAACTTAGTGCAACAACGAAACCAAAAAGCTCTACAATGCATTGTGGTCATTTACACTGGGGATGACAGGGATATCCCCACTACTTTTTAAAATGCCTGATTTTGTCCCTGTGACTTTTGAGAAGCATAATTAAAATAAATAAAAAATAACAAATTAGAACAATTTGTACTTTATTAGCACCTGATGTTGAAACTGGCTGCTGGTGGTTCTGGTGTGAAATTATGACAGAATTTCAACCAGGAAGCCTAATATGTAAAATGCTAAGCAAAAGCAACATGTGCTGGAAAAGTGTTACTGTTGAGTAGATAATTACGTGGTCAGTATACAACGTAAAACAAAGTAAGATATTGACTTACAGTACATAGCTACTTGTTAAAGTAAGTTTTAATGTCTCTTCTAAAACTGCTCATGCTGGCCAGTTAATCTATTAATTTCAGATGATCTGGAAAAATAACACACAGAAAAGTCCAAACCAAGTGTGTAACGCACCTCTTTTGCTTTTTTTGGTGTAAAGCATACCGTGTGCAGCACAGAGTATCACAAAGTGTCAAGTACCAACTTCTGGCACTGAATGTGTACTTAGATTTTATGTCTTTGTTTATGAACCAAGTAATTCCTGATTTAGTAATTGACAATTTGAGAATGTGTTATCTTCAGACAAAGTTAATGTACGACTGCTTGTGTTAAGATAACACAACTGAACTTTCCATGGGTATGGTGCACATTTTGAAAAATGTCAAAAGATCAAGAGCCCTACTCAACCCTGAGTGTTTTGAAATGATAATTTGTTCACAACTGGATATAGATTCCTACGAGTCATAGAATGGACATGGTGTATCAGAGGAGGAGGAAGTATTCAGATCATTTACTTTATCATTTACTTTACTTTACGTATAAAAGTAGTGATAACAAAATGCAAGAATACTCCATAACAAGTAAAAGTCCTACATTGAAAATTAAGTCAAAGTAAGGTTTTATCTGTATCAAAAGTCAAAACACTCACTATGCAGTGTGAGAAATGATGATAAATCAGTTTGTGATTATTAATTATAATAATATAAACAATAACATTTTAGAATAAAGAATAATGAAATGCAAATGCTCAAGTGCAAGTTATCCTAATTGTACTTAAGTAGAGAATTTAAGTAATATACTTAGTTACATTCAACCACTTTAAAATAACTAGACAGAGACGGATTATTGCATATCTTTTTGTGGATTACATCTTTAAAACTAATTGTACACAGACTTTCAGATAGTTTGGTTATATTAGTTTGAATGTTTTCCAGCAAAAGTAAGGAAAAGAATAATAGATTTACATTTGCAGCAGTAATGCATTTATTTCGATATACTCTATGTGGCATTGTGACAATGAATTATTTTCAGTCTGCTGGTTGCAAAGTCTGTAGCGTGTGGGAAATCTTCATTTCCTGCCAAAAAGGTTTCAATGTTTTGACCACTTCCTGTGCTCAGTGCAATGCTGCCTAATATGGACTGCCTTTAACACCTGCTAGTAAAATATAAACTTCTTAAAAGCGTTAGCCCTCAAAATCTTTATCAAGGATTTAAAAATATGCAAATACACAGCAAACACAGATACAGCTCTGATATTTTCATTCCATGTGTGACAAGTGTAAAACAGAACTCTGCCTATTAACTCTGTATGCTTGCATACAGCAGGAAATATTGTCAGAACTGAAGAGTTGTTAGGCAACGTCAAGTGTAGAGTTGATACAAAGCAGCACTGTTGTGCATTTAACAAGCAAGTTTTTTTATGCATAAGACATTAAATATGATGTGGGAGAAAAAACAGTTATGAGTGGATTTACTTAACCACTGTTTTTAAAAATGTACTCACCTCATGTTCAGCTCTAGTCAGAATCCAAAGTTTCACTTGCTTTTAAACAAACTACTGTTACCCATCAATCTAAATGACTTCCTTTCTCCTCTCACAAGTATATTTGTTGTCTATTCAACCAAACGTGCTGTCATTCTTGTCTAAACACCTCCGACACTCTCTGTGTAACAGCAACTACTTGCACTTCTGCCTTTGTGTTCTCATTTCCTAGACAGGTTTTTTTCTCTCTTCCTGTTCGTGTCTCCTTCACTTGCTCTTTTAGATTTTATTTTCACACCTCTGGCTTTTTCTGTCTCTGATTTCTGTCGAGGTAGTTTTAAGTACTTCTTCAGATAAAGGAATTAAAAGTGTCATATGGCAGTTCAGTGCAGCTCTGTCTGCTTCAAGACAAGCAGGAGGTGTTAATAACAAAGGTGTTAGCAAGTAGTTCTTACTGTTCTGTAATATACTGTACTATATTTATCTATTTGTTAGTTTCATTATCCAACAACAGTATAATAGAGTCATATTTAACTAATTGTAGTTGAACTGGACATAGAGGTAGCAACAGCAGCAGCAGAGTGAAGGGGAGATGAAGGGTAATGGAAGCCACATCTAAATGTTCTGAGTCATCCCAAAAAGAGGAAACTGAAAAACAGTTTAAAAAGTTCATCATGATTGATTGATGAATGGAGCAAATATATTCAGTCATTAAGTCTTTTGTATATTCAAAGTGAAATCACAGATGTGGTTGTGTTTATACTATTAAATATGCTGTACACTGTGTTTGAGTTTATGTCTCATCCCTCAGTCTCTGTCATAGCACTGCAAACTAGCACTTTACTTCCTCCTGCAGCTGCAGAATAGCAATGAAAGAAGAACTGTGAACTTCATTATTTTTGCTCTAAGGGAATGAGTAGTATAATTTCTGATGAATGAGAAAATGTATGTATAAATCTAAATCTTGCCTTTTATGTTTGTCAGGTGTTCCAAGATGTTTCTAGATCTATTCTATCTTTCAAAGACACAGAGAACATTTAACATGATTTAATCTACTCACACCTTGACTGTTGCAATCCCGTTTTCACTGGGCTCAATCAAAAATCTATTATTTGGCTTCAGATTTTACAGAATTTAGCTGCCAGGCTTTACCAAGATACAAGATTAGTGACAACATCAGGTCTGATTAAGACTGCATGCACTGGCTACCAGTGTGTTTTAGAATTACTTTTAAGATCCTCCACGCTATTTATCTGAACTCTTTCATACGAGCCAATACATAGCCTGACATCCTCTGGCCGAGGTCTCTTATCTGTACATGCAGCTGAAAAGGAGAAGTGACAAAGCATTCGCAGGCCAAGCCCCAAAGCTACAAGCTGCCTGAGTAGGTTGACAGAAACAATGACCTCTTTCAAATCACTTTTAAAACATACTTTTATTGGAGAGCTTTCTCTGTTTTGACTAGATTTAATTGACTGTACTGCTGGTTTGATTTGTTTATATGCTTAGTGTATTTGGATTTTATGACATAGTGTGAAGCACTTTTCTTTGAGTTTGTGAGCATGTACACATGAAACCTTCAGTGTGTCTGTGTGAAACTGATTGACACCTCTCACTATATCCCATTAATAGCCTTCTCTAGTCATATCAAGTGTTGTTCATTTCCTCTTACCACTCACAATCACTCTGTAGTTCCTCATTCTGCTAATGTCTCTGTACCATGCTGAGCATAATCTGCAGCAGTACGTCATATTACTAGATATCAGCTTAGTACATTATACAATGTGCAATAAAAAAGTGAACAAGTGTATCACCAGTATTTTCCTGCAATATCAAAATTATGTTTCAGGGGATGAATACCTCCGAGTACGCTTATTATTTTCATTTAATTGACAGTTTGTTAGAGCCAGCGCTAGAGCCAAAGAGCCGTGGACATTAGGACAATTTTAAAAGATATATAAATGTTGCAGTACATGGTCTTGATAGGCTCACTTTTAATGAATGGTGAGATCTACACTCACAAGAGCCATGCTCTTATCAGGATGTATCCATCAGTGCCATTTTCTATGGATACCTGCTGCAAAATGTAATGACTATCCTATATTATGGTATACTTGTTTGGCAACCTCCCTATCAAGTAAAATATTTAAAAAGGGCCAGAGTGTATCATTTAGTGGCATCTAGTGGTGAGATTGCAGACTGCAACTGAATACCCCTCTCCTCACACTCCTCTTCCAAGCCTGTAGAACCTACAGTGGCCACAACAAACGTGACAAGCCCTCTTTCAAGCCAGCGTTTGGTTTGTCTGTTCTAGTCTACAGTAGAATCATGACAGACTCTGAGGAAGAGGTCCTGTTCTCTCTTTAAATATAAAAGGCTCACTTCTGAGGTAATGTAAACATAATACACTTTCGATTAAGCATTAAGATTATTTGAGTAAACGGTTACAAAAATAGAACTTCGGTGATGGAACCCTCACATGGATCTGATATAAGAGCGGTCTTACAAAGGAACAAAGGAAAGTGCATCAACATTTATGTCCAGTAGGCGGCGCCTGCTTGACACAGCCCCCACAGGTTTGGCAATTCCCATCTCCCATTGTCTGAGAGTGCACCTGACTGCATCGTCATTTCCGCAATGACCAGATGAACGGATAAAAATAGGAGCCCAAAGTTACGTGTTGCTGGAAGCTTTGGCTTTCGTCAGCGCAACCATTACTCAAAGGGAGCAACCAAGCGTTTGGATTTTAACCGCCGAAGGCCGCAGTGTTTCACCTTGCTGGACGAGTCAAAGTGCCCCGTGTTACCAAAGACGCTCCGGATCCAGAATAGTAGTTGTACAACCAGCTGCTTTCATTGCCTGCAGAACGTCATCTGTGACGTCATCTTCCAAGAGATCGTGACTGCCATTTTGGCTCTCTGCCATCTTATGTCTTTGACTATGGCCGCCATTTCGGCTCTCTTTCTTTGTTCCTCCCACACACACACACACACACACACACACACACACACACACACACACACACACACACACACACACACACACACACACACACACACACACACACACACACACACACACACACACACACACACACACACACACACACACACACACACACACACACACACACACACACACACACACACACACACACACACACACACACTACATACTTGTTTGTTATTTGTGCTTGAGTTTGTTTGTTTAGTTTCATAGTTAGCTGCTTTAGTCTGGTAATAATTGATTTGATCAAGGTGCTTGTGTTAATAAATTCTATTATATGATACATAGCAGTTTTCTGTGATTATTTTGTGCATATGCTTGTGATCTTTTCTGGTTGTGATGGTCAGTGCTCGGATTCATTTCCTTCACTGTTCCTTTAATTGAAAATATTTCAAATATCTACATTTAAAGTTAACCCTTCTTTGAGACTATTTTGGTCTGGTTATTGCTTTCTGATTTCAAGGTGGTGCCCCATTTTAATGATTTAATCATAATTTACATTATTTTTTAATTTATTTAATTTTAATAATTATTATCAATAATTATTAATTTCTAATAACCACAGCTGCCCTACCATCGAACCCAGGAAGTCTTCACGGGAGAGAAAGTTCACTCCAAAAATGCTAGAGCTGAAGCAACATGAAGCTTCACAGAAAGAGAGTAAGTTCATTATGCTATATGAAAGCTGGAAAGAACAAGTAAGAGCTACATGTAACAAACTCAAAGACGAGTGCACTGATGAAGACTTGGGTGACATGATGGATGCTGTTGAAGGGATGGAGGCAAGAGTGAGAGAGTATGAAAATATACAATCTCTACTGAGGTCCAAAGAAAAATGGACTCTTGCACAGCAGTAACAGATGATTTGATGGGGTTAATGAAAGTACGTGAGTGAAGTGGGGCAAGAGGAGTTTGACGCTAAGGCAGAAGATACAAGACTTTGTATGATGCTTGACAAAGAGTATGCCCAGTCAGTATTTGGTATGGCAGTCTCCAAGTTCACCGTTCGTAGCCATAACACAACCTGTTCATCAGAACAGCAAAGCATGACAGCAAAAAGGGTAGAGTGTGCTGCAGTTAGCTGCAAAACAGGCTGAAATGAATATGGAGGAAGCAATTGCTACACAAAGGCAAGAACTTAAGAGACTAGAAAACCAGAGAGACCTTGAGGTACTAGCTGCTAAGCTACAGGCATACTCAAAACAGAACGGCAGACAATAAGATGGCTAGTCATCCTCCAGTGCATAGTAAAGCAATAAAAACAGAACAAACATGTAAGAATAGTAACACTGAACAAACAAAGAATGCTAACAATGAAACAGCGTTAGTACAAGCTCTACATGACATAATGGTTTTAACCAGACTTCCTGCACCTGAACCTACTTAAGTTCTTAGAGTGGAGCACAAGTTTCAAAGCATTGATTGAGCGCCGCTGCATAAATCCAGCTGACAGATTGTTCTACTTCCAGAAATACATCAGTGGCGAAGCACGGTGTTATGGTGAGTATTGTAATTCAGGACCCAAATGCAGACAAAGGAGACAGGAAGTAGTGCAGTGAAGATTTAATTAACTTAATTAAATTTAACTAGAGCCAGCATGGAGGGACTCAGGTGAACAAAAGCAGGGCAGAACGGCGCTAGAGATCTCTGCAGAAGGCAAAAACATGAGCTCAAAGGCACAAGATACAGAATACATATGATAGTATCACCTTGAAGTCACCATATAGGACACAACGATCTAGCGCCAAAGTGGTGGAGAGATCAGGTAGATATGGGCTGTGGATGACGAGTTGATCCCTCTCAGGTGTGCCACTCTGCTGCTGCTGCAGCTGCTGCCACGCCCCCAGACACACACACAGAGAAGGAGCAGGTGAGGGAGAAAGGAGGGGGGAAAGGCAGAACATAGAAAACACAAATAGGCTGCCACAGCGGCACCGTGACATACGATTTGTACTGGAAGGAAGCTTCGACCGAAAGGATGATGAAGCCTATGACCAAGCATGGGAGGCATTGAATGCTCTGTATTGCCACCCTTTTGTGATCCAGCGTGTATATAGAGAAAAACTGAATAACTGTCCCAGGATTGGCTCAAGGGAGTCAGTTAAACCCAGACAATTTAGTGATTTTCTGACAGTATGCAGCAACATCATGCCACACTGCCACAGGTGTTAAATGACTACAAAGAGAACCAAAATATGCTCCAAAAACTTCCTGACTGGATAACCTCTCGCTGGAATCGTCATGTCATAAAACAGTTAAGAAGAACAGAGGAATACCCTGAATTCAAGGAGTTTGCAGACTTTATGGCACGAGAAGCAGAAACTGCATGCAATCCAGTAACATCCTTCCATGCATCGAAGCCTATAGAAAAAAGACCATTTACAGATGTGAAACGCCGAAAAGCTAATGCGTTTACCACAAATGTAAAAGCCTCTGATCAATCAGGTACAGTGATGAAAACACAGCGCTGTGGAAAACAGCTCAAAGGATTCTGATTGATCTAAGAGAATAAACACTTCATTCTCATCTCAAAAGCTCTGTCTCATGCTTCTGCTGTGGAGAAAGCCACTCCATCCACAAGTGCCAGAAGTTCACCAATAAGTCTGTGGAGGGCAAGAAAATGTTCATATTTGACAATAACCTGTGCTTTGGTTGGATGACCACACATCCAGTACCTGCCCTTTCCAGCAGGTAAGAAAATGATTGTGTATAACGGCCTCTGTGGGATTCATGGTATGTTATTAGATGTTTGGTCTGACTCTGATCATGATCAGTGAGTCCTACAAAGATAAGCTCTATTAAAAATTTGAGGCAAGTTGGTAACATAAATTGAATATAATGCAGATGATTTAGTGTGTGTGTACTACTTCAATGTGTGATAAATTTGTAGCCAGGAAAAAAAAAATCAGATAATGGTTTGACCTCAATTATGTGATTTTCTGCAGACATGATGACTTTGCTGTGGAGGGTATTGGTTTCTGTGAAGCTGAGGAAACTGCTATTCAAGTTTTGGAAACAAGGTAAGTCAGTTATCAGTGGTAATGATACTCAATTCAGTTGGATAACAATACCTTGTGTATGCATTTTTTGCCACACAAACCTGGAAAATGTTTGTCTTAAAAATTTGTATTTCTCTATCTTTTGTTTTTAGTATGTCATCGCTGGATATTCATGATGACATTGATGAAAATGACTTCAATCATATACAAAACTCTGTGTAAGTGTTAGGCATACATTTTATGTGAGATTTGATTTGTTGAGTGTCAGTGACTAACATTTATTGTCTTCTACATAGTATTGACTGGGCAGAGGACAGGACGTGGTCTCCGAGCGAGGACACAGGAGATGTTTCAACTTCAGAGGAAGAGGAAACCATAGAGGAGGATAGTGACTATGATGACAGTGATGATGAAGATTACATTCCACCTTTATGTATTCGGCAAGTTTTTAACAAAAAGTTCTGTTTCAAGAACATTATTTTCTTTTCTCATTGCTTTTTCTATTCATACAGGACTGGTGGTGCCATTAAAAGCAGAATATGCCTGGATGCTCTTCAGTCCATCAGCATGGAGGCCACTGTGCATGGCATTGTAGACCAAGAGTCAATCAAACCACCACCAGTGCCAGAAAAAATTCATGTCCAAAGTGAAGACGACATAATCGGTCATCCTGCATCCATCACTTACCATGTCTGTTTCTCTGAAAATTAGAGCTTGACAATCTTTATAGAGTTATTACTTGTTTTTGATAAGCATATTTGCTTTTGAGACATGCATGCCTCGACCCAGCCAAAGTGATTCCAATTTCTTATACTGAAGGTTAGTTTTTTAAACCAGTCTGAAGTGTATTTCAATAAAATAGGGTAAAGTGCTATGTTTGTTTTTACATTTATGCAATTAGAAACAAATCACTTTGGAAAGAAACTTTATTAGATAAATAATGAAATTTTGAAATGTAAATTTTGAACAATATAAAAAAAGAAAAATCTATGTACAGTATTGCACAACACTCTATTTACAGTTTACAAGGGTAACAGCAGCTACACCCTCTAGGGAATGAACCCCAACTGTGGGCATTTCCCTGCATCTCTTGCAGATGCACCATGAGGGCTGGAGTTGGGCAGGAGGTGGAGGAACAGCAGGGGCTGACTGGGTGAGGACATCAAAGATGAGGCTGGGGTCCCGGGCCAAAGTTTGCTCCAATGTGTGGCGTGCCTGATGTACATCCAAGCGTTGAATTTGCTCCTAGTAATTATAAGATATATACTTGTAAAAATTATGTTTACTGGGGCTCATAAAATCCATAGCTAAATAGCTAACAACTGTGACTTTAGATACAGTGATAATTGTTTGTGTTTAGAAATAGACTATTACTACTGAGACTACTTACACATTCAAATGCAATCCTCTGCAATCTCAAATGTTTAACTCGAGGAACGTCATCTGCACCAAGGTCATCGGGTGGTAGGCCAACATGACACCCTCTGCCCTGGCGTCCGCAGCGCTGGCCTGATCCACCTCGTCCACGGCTCCCTTGTCTACCCGTGCTCATAGAAGCAGTTGTTGGGGTGTACTCTTCATCTGAGCCCAGTGTCTCAAAACTCTAACCATATCTGTGTGCCTAACCTAGCTGTGTGGAATGTAGTTCATGTTACGTTATTACCGATTCAAGAGCCATGTTGTTTACCTGGCCTCCTCAGTCGCGTGCAGGTTACGTGCCGTCGCGTGCACGCCAGCCTGCTCTGGGGGAGGGACTTAGGAGGCAGGGCAGGAGTCCAGAGGACCAACTGCACTTTTAAGAGTGAGAGAGTCAGTGGTCTTAGAGTCAGAGGATTTACCTCACAAAGCTTTATTAACTCGCCAACTGCATATACCAGAGATTTCATTCAACTTGAACATTCCCACATCCCTACCTCAGAAAAAGTGAACAGGGTGGAAACATCTGAATGGACAAACAAAGGAAATCCCCGAGCTGATGGATTGTGAGGTCGGACTCCTCATAGGTAATGACTGCTCCAGAGCCTTGGCATCACGACGCATCATCACAGGTGATGAAGAGCCGTACGCAGTCAAGACCGACCTGGTTGCAGCATTGTAGGCAGTTCAACAGTTCAACAGAAGTGACAGGTCTGTGTCATCGTGTGTCTGTCAAAGAACTTCCACAACTGACACCACTGTATGTCATCAAAATCCTAGAATCTGACTTCAAAGACACAAACACTGGGGAAAAGAGCATATCACAATATGACATACAGTCCATGCAGTTACTGATTGAAAAAGTATGCCAAAATGCAGATGGGCACCTGGAGAAGCCCTTCCCCTTTAAGACATGATCACAAATGCCAGGAAATAAACAGCTGGCTCTGGTGAGCTTGACACACCTGAAAGGAAAACTTGAGAAAAATCCCAAATTCAAGGATGACTATGTTAAGTTCATGGAAGGCGTCTTCAAGGATGGTGATGAAGAGAGAGCTGAACATCAACCAAAAAACAGGAAATGTATGGCATATTCCTCACCAAGGGTATATCACCCTAGAAAACCTGAAAAAATTAGGGAAAAACTCCATGTCGCATTCCCAAGGTAACGTGATGTTGTGAAGAGACCTTGCTGGACGAGACAGAGACTGTTTTTGTTTTACTTTCGTTTTTGTTAGAATATTCTTTATTCTTTATATTTCTTTATAATTCTTTATATTCTTTCTGTTGTTTTGGATCCATAGAGACACATTGCACAACCTAGTCGTTCCTCACTACCTGCAGAAGGAAGAAATTATCTTCAGAAGGAGACGGAACCACAGTCTGTTCCTTCCATCAGATCGATCTCGCTGTTGATAGCAGCCTGCCTTCAT
This sequence comes from Lagodon rhomboides, assembly GCA_039737535.1. Taxonomy (NCBI): domain Eukaryota; kingdom Metazoa; phylum Chordata; class Actinopteri; order Spariformes; family Sparidae; genus Lagodon; species Lagodon rhomboides. The sequence continues at coordinate 31,336,722 of CM077795.1, forward strand.
CAGCTGTTAGGATGCTACAGCTGATCCCACGCTCGCAACCCAACCGAATTTCAAGTCGGACAGGACACATGCTAGTTGCAACGAGCAACCTAGGTAAGAAGCATTTGTTTGGGCAGAAACAGATAGTATAGCATGTTTTGTTGTTGTGCTCATATTTGTGGTGAAGGGACCGCCGAGTCCTACTTACAGTTTACTGTACGGTATACTAACTGTGTTATTACGCCCGCTGGGAGCTCATTCATGCTGATCCACTTAGTGGATAGCTTGTGTGGTTTTGCCACCGTGTGTGTTCACAGTACATCGTGTTCCGCCTCGATCAGTGGCCGGTAAACGAACCTCGATTCGCTGTTGCCCGCTACTGCTTGAGGGAGATACACCCGCTGTGTACCACATGGTCGTTGTATTATTGTTTGTTGTCTGCTAAGTGCTCACTTAGCTTCTTTCCTTTTACTAATGTGGTGAATTTTCTGGTATGTGGGACTTGTTTTAAGAAGGGGCCCATAGTGTGGACCCTAAGGTTGTAAATTAGGTCCCCAAGAGGAATGGGCCCCCCCCTCAACTTTGTTTTTGGAGTTCCACTATCCTGAACCATATGTTACGCTTTACCTTATGTAAGATAATTTTAAGGTGGGGTATGGGATTTGCGAAACGCCAGCAGATTTTGAAAATACACGACTAGGGTTCCCAACCGTCCCTTGAAAACGGAATCGTCCCGTATTTAGAGACACAACTACGCGTCCCGTATTGAGCTGAAAAGGGACGCACTTTGTCCCGTATTTGCGTGAGAATCAAAATGGTCTTTAAAATGTCAATGGAATCAATGAATGACAGGGCGTTTTATATGAAAAATTTACGGTAATCTTATTGCCAGCCCTCTCCTGCTCTGTGACCAATGAGCTGACAGCACACTCACACACGAGAATAACAATGCAGAATCCGGCTCTTCTCATTGGTCGAGGTACTGTTGCTTGCAAGAAGATAGCGGAAGACAAGAGGCTGGGGCAACTGGGAAAACAAACCAGCATGGATGATACAGATGACACGGATTCACAGGACACTGCAGACGGTGCGCCTTCCACCACAAGCAGTAACGTTACTCCTCCGAGAAAAAAAAAAGAAAAGGCTGCAAAAATACAGACTCGAATGGGAAAAAGAAAACATGTGGCTGGAAAAAGTGCGGGATAATATCTATAAGGCGCACTGCACTGTCTGCCGGCGCACTTTTTCTGTAGCCCATGGTGAACTGTTTGACGTGAAACAGCATGCTTCTGGTGGTGGACACATTAGAAACATGAGGGACAACAAAATCAGGGGGACCTTTGACCGGTTTGTTGTCCACCAGGCAACACCAGAGGCAGATATGGTATGTAAAAAAATAAGAATGTTTTTTTTTTTTAATCCTCTGGTTAAGGTTAATATGGGAAAGGGCAATAAATGTCCGTATTTTATCGCCAACAAATTTCTGTTGTAATTGTAACACATACAATTGATAGATGAATACATAAAATAGATAAATAATACATAAAACTAATACATAGATAAAGAATACACATTATACTACAACCTTACACATGTCTTACAAGTTCAAACAGTCCATAGATAGATAGATATATGTAACGTGCATAATTTATACTGGACTGGCAGTTGATAGACTACACATAAACTATACATATATCAGTAAAAATTGTTCTTCTTCTTTACAGGTGACTGCTGCAGAGGTAGCCCATATCTACCACACTGTGAAGCATGCTTTAAGTTACAGTTCAGCTGACGTTGCTCTCAAGCTGACTCTCCGAACACTGAATGACTCCAACATTGCCAAGAAGATGTCCTGTGGGAGGACGAAAGCTGAGGCAGTGGTCACAGATGTTCTGTCTCCAAAGGCAATAGAGGAGGTGGTCAAAAAATTGACAAGTGGTAAAAATACACTCCCATTCTCTCTCCACACTGATGCCTCTAATAAGGGAAATCGGAAGATGTTTCCCTTGGCTGTGCAGTTTTTCACGCCAGAGAATGGGGTAGTCAACAAGGTAATAGATTTTGTTGAAAATCCGGATGAATCTGCAGAGGGAATAGTCAAAACAATACAAAACTCTCTTCAAAACATCGGTCTATCCCTTGATCATGTTTCTGCATTCAGTGCTGACAACGCAAATGTCAATTATGGCATCCACAACTCGGTCTTCACAAAATTGAGAGAGGCCAACAGTGAGATCCTTCGTGGCAACTGCCATGCACATATTGTCCATAACATGGTGAAAAAATCCCTGGACAAGCTCTCAGTGGATGTGGAAAATATTGTCCTCAAGATTTACAGTTTCTTTTCCATCTCTGCCAAAAGGAGAGAGTCCCTGAAGGAGTTCTGTGAATTTTGTGACATTGAATTCCATGAAATCCTGCGCCATGTGGTGACGAGATGGCTGTCACTTAATCCTGCAATCACCCGCCTGCTGCAGAACTGGGTTCCGCTGAAGTCATATCTCATCAGCATTGGTGAGGAATGTCCAAGGCACCTGAAAGCATTGCTGAGGTTGACAGAAGATGCTGCTGGAGTTGAGGAAGAGGCAGACATTGTGGAAGTGTACCTCCTCTTCTGTAATAATGTCATGTCCCTGTTTGAAGAGGTGGTGAAAAAGCTGGAGAAGAATGTAACCACGTCTGTTGACCTCTATTCCATCATGGACTCTTTTCTGAGAAGATTAATTCAGAGAAGAGATGATGGGTTCTACGGGTATCTAACAAGACAAAAGCTCCAGCGTCTCTCGCCATCTGATGCTGATGTTGCCAGACAGGAGTTTACAGCCTTCTTAAACACTGCCATCAGTTATGTCCAGAAGTGGTTTGACTTCTCAGAGCAAAACTGGCTCTTTCACCTGCAGCCCCTCTCTCTAGCATCTGGAAAGATCGCCTTTGATGACATGGAGAAGATCACTGAGCAGCTTCACCTGGTTGGCAGGTAAGAATTAAACAATTGCCAGCGTAGTGATGAACCATGTTTTAATAATTGTTAATGGTTATAAACAAATAAATACAATTGATAGATAATATATACAAATAAATACATAATCATAAACTTACTTTACAGTATATACACATATACAACCTTTAACACATATTACAAATTCAAACAGTTCATATACTTGATGGATGGATGGATAAATAAATAAACTATACAGGTACTTAAAATACAAAATTATAAATATATACAAGAAGATTTTTTTCTATTTATTTACCACTGTAAATAACCAGTGCCACTTATGACTCAGGTCATGCAACTTTTCATCTCCATTGGCAGGCTAAACATCTCTATGGACGAGCTTTATGAAGAGTGTGTGACTGCAAACAGTCTTCTGGAGCGCCTCACTGCAGTACCTCAGGAGAAGGAAGAGTGGCAGTCCAAGGGAACAGCAGAGAGGTGGATGTAAGTTCTCCAGGCAGCTGACCTCCCCAACATCCAGGCTGTTGTATCCTTTGTCCTCAGCATCCCATCTTCCACTGGGTTTGTGGAGAGGATTTTCTCTTTCATGAAAAATAAGTGGACTGATGTGCGGAACAAATGTTCTGCTGAACTAATAAGGAGTGAGCTCATTGTCAGTCTAAATTATGAAATGTCTTGCTCAGAGTTTTACTCTGTAGCACTGAAAGACAAACAACTTCTTACTGCAGCAAAAGCTCAAAAGAAATACAAATGGAAAAAATAGACTGTCTCCACATGATGTAGCATTGAGCTTTTGAGGTCATGAGTTCAGTCCTTTTTTTCTTATTTACTACAACTGTACAGTCATGGCCTTTGAGGCACAAAGTGTTTATGTTTACAACTTTTCCACAGACTTTCTGTTTGCACATTTTTATTGCACTAAATGTGCAATATTACAGCAATTTTATGCTTTCTATTGTTGTCTGTAGTTTTATACTGTTTTCAGTTAAGCAGGACAGTTCTTTGAAAGAAATATTTATTTTATCCTGTCAAGTTAAGCAGGACATATTTCTGTTAAAAAGATTTGTTATTTTGCACTAAAAAAATAAATTGCTGAATTATGATTTGTTTTCCATGTATTCGTATCACTCAAAAATATGCATTGAAATAAATTCAGGTTTGAGTCGAATAATTAAAAAATCGTTTCACACACACAAAAAAAGGCAAAAAATTTCACCAAGCCGGGAGGGGTCGGCCGGCCCTGCCAACTAGGTGTCCCTTATTTATTTTTCAGGGAGTTGGCAACTCTATACACGACTCAAATGGTCCTACCCCCTCTCCTTCAACGCTGACTCTGACTCCACCCATTCCAAGTACATGGACGCGCAATCATGCGAGCGCGAACACAGATGCGCGAGACCTTCGCACATGTGTCCGGGGAATGACGTTAGCTCACAACTGCGAACTGTGCTGTGTGTAAAGGATAGCCTTATCCCCTACACACATGAAGCAGCCGGGAAGCCGGCTCACTGTGTATAGCGACTGAAAAAGGCACAGGCGAAAGCAAAGGCCGCATATTGGGGGACAAAAACATCGTCTCTGATACGAGACTGCTGTGTGTTAGCAGCTAATGTTACTACACAGACACAAACAAACCGTTAGGCTGTGGCTACAGCCAGCTGCTAACGTTACCTCCCGTTTAACAGGTTGGGCTTTCGGTCCCATATATAAAGGGACATATTTCTAACTATCCGGTTTCAGACTTAAGGACCGTGTTAAATGCGCAGTTGGTAACTATTCAGTGTTACACAGCGGTGGACTAAGTTACATGTTAGCAGCTAACGCTACTTTTTAGTTAGGTCCCAATTCAAGTCGAAGCTGCCTCCATGAGCCGAACGCATATCCGATGTTTATTTGGGTGCCGGTCCGGCTTTGGTTGTAATTTCGTTTCGACTCGCAACTTGCCGCTGATAAAACCTTCATTTTCTTCTTAGTATGACTTTTAAGTGGACTTTGTGTGGATTAGCTAGTTAGCTCGCTCCAGTAACTACCGCAGAATGACAACAAACAGAAGCAACTTGCTCTGGGTCATGAGCTTTGAGTACGTGCACGAAGGGGTCATGCACGGCGAGCGGGGGAGGGGGAGTGCAGTACGACCGTTTGATTGACGTACTTACTGTCCAATGCCTCTCGGTGGTTCTGGAAATCATTGGCTGGAGTTTTTCTAGCCCTGCCCATTCCACAGATGATTGACTTGTTTAATTTTCATCTCAGTACTTCTAACTCAGTGGCCGTAAGTGGGTTATGATAAGGATTTCAAGTAATTTTGCAAAAATGGCCAAAAAAGAGAATTCCATACCCCACCTTAAGAGTAAGGATGACTCTGTGCCTTGTTAACTCATCAGAAATGGGCTCTACCAGGGATATGCATTAAGGTGTGAAATCGGTGTCTGTGTGGAAATCAGGAGGAGATTCACATTGGCTTCTGGTCTTCTCACAGGCAATTTTTGAGTGCTTGTCCAGCTGCTGTACTTTTTGTAATAAATCTTTTTGTACAACTAAGTCAGTGTCAGTAGAGATTCCTTCAGCATCTTCACACCATTGCTACAGAATAAACAACAGACTTTGGCGTCATGACTACCAGGACGTGTTGCAACCTGCAGCACCACCGACAGATTCGACGCACCGGCTCCCGTTCCAAGGCCACAAAGAAGGGTGAGCTTTTACAATATGGACTCTGTTCTAAATTTAGATTTTACTGCGTTGTGCATGATGGAAAAGGGGGGAGCGTAATACATAAAATAGAAACTAGAAATAAGTTGAAGGAAAAATAATTAAAGGAAAAGGGCCTAAGTTGAAATAGAAGAAGTTAACAAAAAGAAGAAAACGTTGAAGTAAAATTGTAGAATAGCCAATGGTCACAAGGTTAGCTAAATAACTACGCATGATTAATGAAAATGGGCCCTCAACTTCTTAACGGTAAGACGTGAGTAAATTAGATGCTGAGTAAGCTTTGAGAAATTGTTGGATTGGGTTAGAAAGAAAATAAGAGGAAAGCAAAAACCCTGGGCCCAGGGCAATTGGATAACTGTAAAAGATAAAAATAGAGAATATAAGAGTTAAAAATGGAATAGAGAGAACGGAATAAAAGAGAAAAAGCATGCTTTAGGAAAAGTAAAGAGACATCTTTGAGAATTTAGGATTGAAAACAGGTATTTCTTAAGATAAAGTTGAATTTGTTACGTGATTTGCAAGCTTGCTTTGTGTTTTTGATCGTTGAGTGATTTGTTTCTGCAGGTGAGTAGAGCTGGAGTCTGCTGCTGTTGCTGTGTGTGTGTCGAGAGTGTGCTCTGTCTGTGAGTGAGAAGTTGTGGGTGGTCTATGCGGTTTATGTGTTTAAATAAGCATGCATAGGTTATGATTAAGAGTAGGAGATTTAGTAAAATATAGGGAAAGAGATTTTGTTTTTGATATTTAAGAATAAATAAATAAATAAGACATCACCGTGAGTCTCTTTTAAGAGGACGTTCTGAATTTGTTAAAAATCATCATGAGTCTCTTTTAAGAGGACATTTTGGATCTGTTAAAATTTTTATGAGCCTGTCGGACAGGACATTTTTAATTTGGATAAAACTAATGAGTCTTTTTGGGGGACTTTCCTGAATTAGTTGACAAATCATGCGTCTCTCTGAAGAGAGGACATTTTTTAATTGGATGAAGCATATGAGCCCCCAGAAAGGACGTTTGTGATTTTTAAGAGAAGTGGAGAGATCGGTAGAGATATTTGTATGCATATGTGTAGAGAAACTTCTTAAATAGAATGTTAAGTGTGGGTAATAATCCTATATTACTGGAAAAAAAGGTTATTAAGAGGTTAAAAGAGTGGAATAACTTTGAATATCTTAGGATTTCATGTTGATGAAGCATGATATGTAGTTGTAACTTGGTGTTTAAATGAGGACTAAAAGATAGTTTAAAAAGTTATTTAGTGTAGATAGAAGTGATCTAAATGTTGGCAGTGAATGGGTGTAAATCATATTGGTTCGTTTATCGTGCCGTTAAAGGGTTTAGGTGTATAGGATGTTGAATTTATTTTCTGTTTCTTCCCTTGTCCTCCTATGTTGTGTGAGAGCGGTGGGGAGAAAAAGGAGGAGGAGACGCAGACGAGAAGCCAGCTGGCCAATACATCACACGGATTGGGGCATGCTGACGACAGCGTGCAGCTCCTGAATCCAGTCTGATCAAGGCCAGTGCAGTTTTATCCACAAACTCTTTCACCAACTACCAGTAGCATGTGTGGCCTCCACGTGCCTGTATGACCTCCCTACAACGCCTGGGCATGCTCCTGATGAGGTAGCGGATGGTTTCCTGAGGGATCTCCTCCCAGACCTGGACTAAAGCATCCGCCAACTCCTGGACAGTCTGTGGTGCAACGTGGCGTTGGTGGATGGAGCGAGACATGATGTCCCAGATGTGTTCAATTGGATTCAGGTCTGGGGAACGGGCGGGCCAGTCCATAGCATCAATGCCTTCGTCTTGCAGGAACTGCTGACACACTCCAGCCACATGAGGTCTAGCATAAGACAATGCTAGACCTCATTAGGTCTCACAATGGGTCTGAGGATCTCATCTCTGTACCTAATGGCAGTCAGACTACCTCTGGTGAGCACATGGAGGGCTGTGCGGCCCCCCAAAGAAATGCCACCCTACACCATTACTGACCCACTGCCAAACCACGGCGTCTCCAGACTCTGTCACATCTGTCACATTTGCTCAGTGTGAACCTGCCTTCATCTGTGAAGAGCACAGGGCGCCAGTGGCGAATTTGCCAATCTTGGTCTTCTCTGGCAAATACCAAACGTCCTGCACGGTGTTGGGCTGTAAGCATAACCCCCACCTGTGGACGTCGGGCCCTCATACCACCCTCATGGAGTCTGTTTCTGATCGTTTGAGCAGACACATGCACATTTGTGGCCTGCCGGAGGTCATTTTGCAGGGCTCTGGCAGTGCTCCTCCAGTTCCTCCTTGCACAAATGCGGAGGTAGCGGTCCTGCTGCAGGGTTGTTGCCCTCCTACGGCCTCCTCCACGTCTCCTGATGTACTGGCCTGTCTCCTGGTAGCACCTCCATGCTCTGGACACTACGCTGACACACACAGCAAACCTTCTTGCCACAGCTCGCATTGATGTGCCATCCTAGATGAGCTGCACTACCTGAGCCACTTGAGTGGGTTGTAGACTCCGTCTCATGCTACCACTAGAGTGAAAGCACCGCCAGCATTCAAAAGTGACCAAAACATCAGCCAGAAAGCATAGGAACTGAGAAGTGGTCTGTGGTCACCCCCTGCAGAACCACTCCTTTTTGGGGGTGTCTTGCTAATTGCCTATAGTTTCCACCTGTTGTCTATTCCATTTGCACAACAGCATGTGAAATTGATTGTCAATCAGTGTTGTTGCTTAAGTGGACAGTTTAATTTCACAGAAGTGTGATTGACTTGGAGTTACATTGTGTTGTTTAAGTGTATTTTTTTGAGCAGTGTATTTGATTGGGTCTTGGAGTATTGATATTGCGGTAGCTGAGAGTTGCAAAGGTGTGTTTTGTTGCTTGTGCATTATTTGTCTTGATCTGAGTTGTCTTGAGAGAATTCTACTTATAATTTGGTGGATTGTATGATTCAGTCAATATTATGTGTAGATTTGTTGCTTGGGCTTAGTAATCATGCTGTGGATTCCTTTGAAGTTGGCCATCCTCTTATATTCTTTTTTGTATTGATTGTGATAAAATAGTAGTGTGTATTAACAAACAAATAGGTTGATTAGTTAATTGATTGATTGGTTAGTTGATTGATTGATTGATTGATTGATTGATTGATTGATTGATTTAAAAAGGGGGGACAAGTGATCTAAATAGCTTTAAGTAGTTTAAAGTTTCAGTAATTAGTTTTAATTTATAATTTGGAAACGTAAAAGAAGGATAATGGCAAAAAAGAAAGTTACAATTCCAAATTGAAGGTAATTACTCCTGTTGATGTAGTAGAGAAGAGTAATCCTTTGATTAAAGGTATTATAGATGTCAGAGAAATGGCATAAACATATAAATATCTAGTTCAAACAGATTTCTTTGCATAAGTAAAATGCTTCTTGTTAATGAGGATTATCTCCATTCACATAGATTTGAGTGCGGCTTTAGTGCACCAATTCTCGGCCTCCTTCTTTTGCCGGTGACAGACGCTGTTTTTTGGGCAGAAATGTGACGAAGAGTCAATAGGACAGGCGGGAGGACAGACGCTTCTCCACATAGCCTACAGCTGCGGTATTTTTTTTTCCTCATATAAGTTGCCAAAGACAGTTACATTTATTACATTACTTTTGTTTGGTCATGTAATGTTGCTTTGTGGGACATTTCTCTTTATTAAGTTGAGTGAAGGACCTGTGTAGTTATCAGACTGTCGATCGGCACGCCCTCGACAGGGGCAGCCGGCTTATCCATCTACACTGGTTTGGTTTGCCAATAATGCGGCCCTGATACTACCTCCAGAGGCGGATCAGCGTTGGAGCGAAATTTCACCCCTGGCCACATCTGAAATTTTCACACAGAGGAGGAGGCGGAGAATTGGCACAGGATCCACGCATGCAAACGGCTGTGTGAATGAGGCTACTAACTCACCAAGCGTTTACGATAGAAATAAATCACAGTGACCGTCAGCCCTCTGGACAGAGACTTCAATGAACTTTCCCCTGGAAAACAGGCTTCGTCCCCACGAGTGAGGGAGTCAGACAGCTTCCAGTTTAAAAAACGTAACTTCGTCACATTCCAGGATGTTTGGTGGGTCAGGATCTCATTCACAACACATTATAACAGCATCCATATGATTATTAACTGTCTGCGGGTTTAGATTGACAGGGGGACACCTTAAAAACACACCTACATCATCATTATGACATGTACCGTCACACCTGTGTGAATTACACAGCGGTAAGGCGGAGATGCTTCCTATGTGTGAATCACCCTCGGCGGAGAATTGGTGAACCGCGCTGCAGCATTATTGCGTCTTCTCCTGTGTGAAAGGGGCTTCTCTCTCACCACTGTCCGTGGTGCTGAACCAAAGAAACCCTGACCCACACATCACTACCTGCCCCCTCCACTCAAAAATTTGTTTTTCATATTGTTCCTACACTTGAATGTTTGAGTTTCATGTGTAGGAACAAGCTTTTGGGATGCCATATCTTTGCATATTTCTTGAATCTGGAATTTGTATATATATTCATATGCCACAAAACAATTACAAAGGGGGGGGGTCCGTTGTGTGATAGCGGAGGGTCAGCAGCTGGATTCTGCACCCACGGTCAGTTATTAGTAGGTGTTTAGGCAAAAAACAACCACCATTACCATGCCGACCATTATTCATTGTATTATTACATTTGTGGGAAGTTATTACAATAAAGATTTTCACTTCCCCACAAGCGTAATAAATCCCTGCAAACATAATATTTATTATATTTGTGGGAAATCACGTGCTACGTTTGTAGTAGGCAGCGGCTATTACGTTTATGGAAAATTTGTGGGTTTATTACATTAAATGCTGCAGATCTTTATTACATTTGTGGTTTATTACGTTTGTGGACATTATTACATTGGCAGGCATTACACACGTGATGTGGAAAAAAATAGAGATTCCAAATATTTAGATGATGCACGACTGCATCCTTGCATTAAGAGCTCTGCTCATGTGGGTCTTGTGCCTGCTCTAACTGTCACGAATCCCTGGCCATGATATCTGTTTGTGGGTGTTTTTTGTTGTGTTGTGTCACTTTTCTGGCAGTGCTCGGGGCGTGTCTATCTCTGGCTGCTCTCACACCTGGCTGAAGGATTATCCACACCTGCTCATCATCAAGCTGCAGCAGTATTTAAGGAGCAGCCACACAGCCAGTCATCGCCGGATCGTCTCAAAGTATTGTGTATGCTACAGCTTTCCAGCCAGTTGTTTTCTCATTTCAACTTGGAGTTACCTGCCTGCCTGAACTATTCTCTGGTATCTATTTTGCCTGCTCTAATCGTGTCTCTCTGCTTCAGGATCACGCCACCTGTAAACCTACGACTGGATCTCCACACTCCCGGTCTACCAGCCTGCCACTCTTGGGATCATCTCCCCCTCTGGACTCCGCTCTCGCCTGCCAGCACTCCCTTGACTCACTGTTTGTCAAATAAACTGTTTAAACTCAAACCTCCTGTCCGAATCTGCTTCTGGGTTCCCCTCTGAACCCTGACAGTACGATCCGGCCATGTCGGACCCAGCGGATTTGGACAGAGTACGTCAAGCCATAACCCATCAAGAGGCTGTGTTAGGACGTCATGGAAAGGCCCTCAGTGAGATCACAACGGGGTTACAGGCTCTTACCACCGGTTTGACCGCCATCCGAGCCCAACTCAACTCTCAAGCCAGCACCACCCCTGTACACGGCCCCCCAGCTGCTGCCGCCTCAGCCTCAGACTCCACTTCCGCTTCTGCCTCCGCCTCCAATCGGGAGCCCTGGGTTCCTACTCCTGAGAGGTATGATGGAGATCTTGGCCAATGTCGCTCATTTCTGTTGCAATGTGGATGTTTGATCAGCAGCCCCGTACCTATTCGACTGAGAGGTCGAAGATAGCCTATCTGATTGGGCTCCTCCGAGGTGACGCGTTGGAATGGGCTTCCGCTACATGGGAGAAGCAGTCGACGGTCACCGCCACGTACGCTGCCTTCACGGAGGAGATGCGTAAACTGTTCGACCACCCTGTACGAGGTAAAGACGCATCTAAGAGGTTGTTCACACTGCGACAGGGGGCTCGCAGCGTGGCCGAGTATGCCATAGAGTTCCGCACTTTAGCGGTGGAAAGCGGGTGGAATGAGGAATCACTTTCTGCTGTATTTTCTAATGGGCTGACTGATCATTTGAAGGATGAGCTCATTTCTTATCCAGAGAGTTCCCGTTTCGACGATTTAATATCTCTCGCCATCCGCATTGACAACCGCTGCCGTGAACGCCGGAGGGAGAGACGCCAGGCTGGAGGCTACGAACGCTCCCGGACTCCCCGCTCCACTGGTTCGGTAAGCCCTGCACCCTCTAACCCCGCTCCAGTTCCGCAGGGCATTCCCAGGAGGGAGAGATCCCCGAGCACCGAGCCCATGCAGCTCGGCCGTTACCGGTTGGATGAGGAGGAGCGTCAGAGACGCAGGAGAACCAACAGCTGTCTCTACTGCGGCCAGCCCGGTCACTACATCGCCACCTGCTCCCAGCGGCAGTCAAACAGGCAGGCTCGCTAGTAGGAGGAAGCGTCCTAGCGAGCCGCGCCTCTGTGTCCCAAGCTTCCCGTCAGCGGGCTCCGTTTCACATTTCTCTCTCCCATAAAGGTCAGTCCATAACACTGCAGGCATTAATCGATTCTGGAGCAGACGAAAGTTTCTTGGATTCGCTTGCGGTAAAACAGCTGGGTCTCACCACGGTACCTCTGGAGGTTCCCTTAGAGGCTAACACCCTGGACGGCAGACTCCTGGCCAGAGTGACCACCAAGACCTGCCCAGTCCGTCTCCAGCTCTCTGGTAATCACTTTGAGGATTTGAGTTTCTTTGTTTTAGACTCACCTTTTATGTCTGTTATCCTCGGTTACACTTGGCTTGCTAAGCATAATCCCCATATAGACTGGTCTGCAACCAAGATAATTAACTGGAGTTTGTACTGCCATGCTAACTGTCTCAGATCAGCTCAGCCCCAGCTTATCACGATCTAAAGGAAGTGTTTAGCAAGCTTCAGGCCTTGTCTCTACCCTCTCATCGGCCATATGACTGTAGTATTGACCTGTTGCCTGGCGCCCCAGTGCCTGGCAGCCGTCTGTATAACATCTCCAAACCCGAGAGGGAGGCTATGGAAACATACATTAAGGACTCCTTAGCAGCTGGCATCATCAGGCCGTCCTCCTCACCACTGGGGGCAGGTTTCTTCTTTGTGAGTAAGAAGGATAAAAGCCTACGACCTTGCATTGACTTCCGGGGCCTCAAAAACATAACCATTAAAAACAAGTACCCTCTACCTCTGATGTCTGCTGCCTTTGATTCCCTCCAGGGGGCGACTGTCTTCACCAAATTGGACCTGCGAAATGCCTACCACCTGGTACGTATAAGACAAGGGGATGAGTGGAAGACGGCCTTCAATACACCTTTAGGGCACTTTGAATACCTGGTCATGCCTTTCGGGCTTACTAATGCTCCTGCTGTTTTTCAGTGTCTAGTTAATGACGTTCTCAGAGACATGTTGGGCCGTTTTGTTTTTGTATACCTGGATGACATTCTTATTTTTTCCAAAGACTCCTCTGAGCATGTCCAGCATGTCCGGCAAGTGTTGCAGAGACTCCTGAAGAATCGCCTCTATGCCAAAGCAGAGAAGTGTGAGTTTCATGCCTCCACCGTCTCTTTCCTCGGGTATGTAGTCGCACAAGGACAGGTTAAGATGGACTCTGCTAAGGTCCAAGCAGTCCAGGAGTGGCCTCGCCCTGAGTCCCGAAAACAGTTACAGAGGTTTCTAGGTTTTGCAAATTTTTATAGGAGGTTCATTCGGAACTACAGTCGTGTTGCTGAACCTTTGACCTCACTCACCTCTGTTAACAGACCCTTTACCTGGACCACTGAGGCGGAAGGCGCGTTCCAGGAACTTAAGGACCTCTTCACCTCAGCTCCTATCCTCACTCAGCCTGATCCCACCTGTCAGTTCGTGGTCAAGGTGGATGCCTCCAACATCGGGGTAGGAGCGGTCCTCTCCCAGCGCTCCCCAAAGGACGGTAAACTGCATCCATGTGCCTACTTTTCTCGTCGTCTGTCTTCTTCTGAGAGAAATTATGATGTGGGTAACAGGGAGTTGCTGGCAGTGAAGATGGCCTTGGAGGAGTGGCGGCATTGGTTAGAGGGGGCTGAACATCCGTTTATGGTTTGGACAGACCATAAGAACCTGGAATATATTCAGACTGCCATACGTCTCAACTCACGCCAGGCCAGGTGGGCTTTGTTTTTTGGTCGCTTCAAGTTTTCTCTGACCTACAGGCCAAGATGCCAGAACACCAAACCTGATGCCTTATCCCGAGTATTTAGTAAGGAGGAGGATTCAGATGAAGCGCCGGATACCATTGTTCCTCATTCCTGTGTTGTTGGCGCCATCACCTGGGACATCGAGAAGGAGGTCAGAGAGGCACTAGTGAACCAGCCCGATCCAGGTAACGGCCCCCCTGGCCATCTGTTTGTGCCACAGTCTGTCCGATCTGCTGTTTTGTCTTGGGGCCATGCTTCTAGGTTGACATGCCACCCAGGGATTGCTCGCACCTCAGCTTTCCTCCGCAGACGTTTTTGGTGGCCCTCTTTAGAAGCCGACACTAAGTCCTACGTCTCTGCCTGTCATGTCTGCGCTCAGAACAAGAGCTCAAATCATCAAAGGACTGGACAACTACACCCCCTGCCCATTCCTCGATGTCCCTGGTCGCATATTGCCTTGGATTTTGTGACCGGCCTCCTGCCGTCGGAGGGTCAGACAGTGGTTCTGACTGTAGTCGATCGTTTCAGTAAGTTTGCCAGGTTCCTACCTCTGCCCAAACTCCCTTCAGCCAAGGAGATGGCTGATATTCTTGTCAGGGAGATTTTTTGTGTCCACGGTCTGCCCAGACGGAGGTCATTATTTTTGGAAAAATCCCTCCTGCCTTCTCCACCGATGTCCTAGGTCCTCTTGCATCCAACATCAAGCCCTCGGTCAGAAATCTTGGCGTGATATTCGACAGCGCTTTTAAATTTGAGCAGCAGGTCAGTGGAGTTGTTAAGAGAAGTTTTTACCACCTGAGAACACTAGCCAAGCTCAAAACATACCTGCCTCGGAGTGACCTGGAGAGAGCTATTCACGCCTTCATCACATCTCAGCTGGACTACTGCAACGCCCTCTACGCTGGCATGGATCAATTGCAGCTTCGCCGCCTGCAGTTGGTCCAGAACTCTGCCGCCCGACTCCTCACCTGCACCAAAAAACGTGATCACATCACCCCGGTCCTTGCATCACTCCACTGGCTTCCCATCCGTCACCGTATTGACTTCAAACTCCTTCTAACCGTT
Source organism: Lagodon rhomboides (assembly GCA_039737535.1). Classification (NCBI taxonomy): domain Eukaryota; kingdom Metazoa; phylum Chordata; class Actinopteri; order Spariformes; family Sparidae; genus Lagodon; species Lagodon rhomboides. The sequence continues at coordinate 31,351,759 of CM077795.1, forward strand.
TTCAAATCCCTCCATGGTCTGGCCCCTACTTACCTCTCTGACCTCCTACACCACCTCACCCCCACCAGAGCACTACGGTCAGCTGACCAACTGCTGCTTGAGGTGCCCAGATCCAGGCTAAAGACCAGGGGTGACAGAGCCTTTGCGGTCGCAGCCCCCAGGCTCTGGAACAGCCTTCCCCTCCACATCCGTGCAGCACAGTCCCTAAATGTTTTTAAATCACTTTTAAAAACCCACCTCTTCTCTCTTGCCTTCTACTAGCCAACTCCTGCAGGCATCGTCGTTTTAACCTCTGTGTTGTTGTTTTTATTTTCTTATTTGTTTCTTTTGACTTGTGTCAAATCCTGTTTTTACTGCACTAATTGTTCTTTATGTGAAGCACTTTGGTGGGGCTTAGCCGTCTGTAAATGTGCTATATAAATAAACTTGACCTTGACCTTGACCTTGACCAGTGACTTGGTGTCTGACAGGGGCCCCCAGTTTGTGTCATCTGTATGGAAAGCATTCTGCCTTGCTATCGGGGCCTCTGTCAGTTTAACATCTGGTTTCCATCCTCAGTCCAATGGCCAGGTGGAGCGGGCCAACCAAAAGATGGAGAGCTCCCTCCGCTGTCTGGTTTCTTCCAACCCCACTACCTGGGCCACTCAACTTCCTTGGGTCGAATACGCCCACAACACCCTGCCTACTTCTGCCACAGGTTTGTCCCCGTTTCAGTGCCTCTATGGTTATCAGCCTCCCTTGTTCCCCTCACAGGAGAGAGATGTCGCTGTGCCCTCTGTCCAGGCCTACATCAGGCGGTGCCACCGCACTTGGCTCGAGCCCGCACTTCCCTGCTCAAAGCCTCAGAACGGTACCGGCTTCACTCTAACCGCAGACGCATCCCTGCACCTACATACGCCATGGGAGATAAGGTATGGCTTTCCTCCAAGGATCTGCCACTCAAGACGAACTCTAAGAAACTGTCCCCTAAGTTTGTCGGCCCGTTTGTCATTGAAAGGGTGATAAATCCTGTGGCTGTCCGCCTCAAGCTACCCCACACCCTCCGGGTCCATCCCACTTTCCATGTCTCTCACATTAAGCCTGTTCTCATCAGTCCTCTGCTCCCACCCCCTCCTCTCCCTCCTCCTCCTCGGATCATCGATAACGAGCCTGCCTATACTGTGCGTCGGATCTTGGACTCTCGCCGCCGGGGGCGCGGCATACAGTATCTGGTTGATTGGGAGGGGTATGGACCTGAGGAGAGGTGCTGGATTCCACGTCGCCAGATTCTGGATGGTACTCTGGTGAGGGATTTCCACCGGCTGCACCCTGGGAGGCCGGGTGGGGCGCCAGGAGGCGCCCGTCGGAGGGGGGGTACTGTCACGAATCCCCGGCCATGATATCTGTTTGTGGGTGTTTTTTGTTGTGTTGTGTCACTTTTCTGGCAGTGCTCGGGGCGTGTCTATCTCTGGCTGCTCTCACACCTGGCTGAAGGATTATCCACACCTGCTCATCATCAAGCTGCAGCAGTATTTAAGGAGCAGCCACACAGCCAGTCATCGCCGGATCATCTCAAAGTATTGTGTATGCTACAGCTTTCCAGCCAGTTGTTTTCTCATTTCAACTTGGAGTTACCTGCCTGCCTGAACTATTCTCTGGTATCTATTTTGCCTGCTCTAATCGTGTCTCTCTGCTTCAGGATCACGCCACCTGTAAACCTACGACTGGATCTCCACACTCCCGGTCTACCAGCCTGCCACTCTTGGGATCATCTCCCCCTCTGGACTCCGCTCTCGCCTGCTAGCACTCCCTTGACTCACTGTTTGTCAAATAAACTGTTTAAACTCAAACCTCCTGTCCGAATCTGTTTCTGGGTTCCCCTCTGAACCCTGACACTAACCTGTTTACATGGGGGGCCAAAATGAAAAGCAAGAAGTTCTGGACCACGCATGAAGGCAATTTGGACTGAGCATTGTAGTGTTGTCACACCCTAGCGGTCGAAGATGGTGGAGGTGCTCATGCATTCATTATTCAAATTGAGCAGTTACTTTACTTGGGTACGGGTTATGTATCTGAATGGCCAGAGGGGAGTAACAAATTCAATTTATAACTGGTAAAAAAAAAGAGGCTGTTCTGACAAAAAGTGAAGGCAAGAAGGGAAGTAAAGAGTGGAACCTGGAGGAACAAGATCACACAAAACACCCACAGCACTACGGCTGTAACAGTCACTTTAATAGAGCATTACTAGCATAAATGGTAAACCCCCAAAAGCACTGAAAGCAATAACTGACCTGCTCAATTTGATGTGTCATTTAATGCTCCTGTGGCACACTACAGGCATCAGATTTGAAATGTGAACACAACAGAACCAGCAGGTATTTATACAGTACTCATATTCTTCTCTCACAACCTGTTGCTCTGCCAGTCTCCTCTCCACCTGTCTCTTGCAGTCATGACAGAACATTACTTTCATCTCAGTATTACTGAACTGGGAGAGTTTACAATTGCTGAATTTGGTAATTACTGATAAGAAATTTCACTGCGGCTGTGATCTCTCTCTCCCTGTCTCCCTTTTCAGTTCAGTTACATTCTATGTTAAACAGTAAACAAAACAGTATGTGATAATTTGCTTATTGTTTTTGACACATACAGTGGGGCAAAAAAGTATTTAGTCAGCCACCAATTGTGTAAGTTCTCCCACTTAAAAAGATGAGAGAGGCCTGTAATATTCATCATAGGTATACCTCAACTATGAGAGACAAAATGAGAAAAAAAAATCCAGAAAATCACACTGTCTGATTTTTAAAGAATTTGCAAATTATGGTGGAAAATAAGTATTTGGTCAATAACAAAAGTTCATCTCAATACTTTGTTATATACCCTTTGTTGGCAATGACAGAGGTCAAACGTTTTCTGTAAGTCTTCACAAGGTTTTCACACACTGGTATTTTGGCCCATTCCTCCATGCAGATCTCCTTCTGGATCATCCAAATGCTCTCTAGCAAACTTCAGACGGGCCTGGACATGTACTGGCTGAAGCAGGGGGAAACGTCTGGCACTGCATGGTAGCCTTTGTTACTTTGGTCCCAGCTCTCTGCAGGTCATTCACTAGGTCCCCCCGTGTGGTTCTGGGATTTTTGCTCACCATTCTTGTGATCATTTTGACCCCATGGGGTGAGATCTTGCGTGGAGCCCCAGGTCGAGGGAGATTATCAGTGGTCTTGTATGTCTTCCACTTTCTAATTGCTCCCACAGTTGATTTCTTCACACCAAGCTGCTTACCTATTGCAGATTCAGTCTTCCCAGCCTGGTGCAGGTCTACAATTTCGTTTCTGGTGTGCTTTGACAGCTCTTTGGTCTTGGCCATAGTGGAGTTTGGAGTGTGACTGTTTGAGGTTGTGGACAGATGTCTTTTATACTGATAACGAGTTTAAACAGGTGCCATTAATACAGGTTACGAGTGGAGGACAGAGGAGCCTCTTAAAGAAGAAGTTACAGGTCTGTGAAAGCCAGAAATCTTGCTTGTTTGTAGGTGACCAAATACTTATTTTACTGAGGAATTTACCAATTAATTCATTAAAAATCCTACAATGTGATTTCCTGGATTCTTTCCCCCATTCTGTCTCTCATGGCTGAAGTGTTCCTATGATGAAAATTACAGGCCTCTCTCATCTTTTTAAATGGGAGAACTTGCACAATTGGTGGCTGACTAAATAATTTTTTGCCCCACTGTACTAAATTGAAAACAGTACAAAAATAATACATTTAATGTTTAACTTCATCAACTTTATTGATTTGTAAAAAGGAAGTCTTAATCTGAATTTGATGTTTTGTAATTTTTATATATTTTTTATGTATGTGTTGTTAGCAGGATGACATTGCTAAAGAGATCTTACTCTCAATGGCCTTCCCTGTTCAAATAAAGGTAGCAAGGATGACGAAGAAGCACGTTATAAACAAGTTGGGACAGAGGCAACGATTTGCTTCTGACGACTGGGAAAGTTGTGGAATGCTCCAAAAACACCTGTTTGGAACATTCCACAAGTAAATGGGTTAAGTTGTTACAAATTACAATATGTGCTGTTGCCTCACAGCAAGAAGTTTTGAGACCAGACGGCTGGGCATTTCTGTGTGGAATTTGCCCCATGCACCGTGCCTTTGTGTTTTTTCACCGGGTACTCCGGCTTCCTCCCACAGTCCAAAGACATGGTAATGAGGTGAATCAGTCACTCTTAATTCCCATTAGGTGTGAATGTGAGTGTGAACAGTTGTTTGTCTCTATGTGCCAACTTACAACTTGTCCAGAATATATCCTGCCGCTCACCAAATGTCAGCTGGGATCAGCTCCAGCCCTCTCTGACATGGCAAGGATAAGCGGTTTCGCAGAATGAATGAATGCCTCAGGAACCTCTCATCTGGGGAAAATGTTATATAAGATTTCTGTCAATCTGATCATTTACCGAGAAGACATCATCCTTTCAGTATATACATTTCTGCTGTCCATGGTCATCTATCAAAAGTTAAAGCAGTAAAACTCAAATCACTGGACAACGAAATTGTCCACAATGAAATTAGGTAGGAGTCATTTAAAGGCCCAGTTTTTGTCTAGGACAAAGTAAGGTGGAGCTACCTATTTACCATATAATTTCCATGCTGCAGCACACAGGCTGGTGCTTTGCATACAGTTAGAGCTCCAGAAGGCAACAACACACAGTACAATCAACAGTCCTACTAACTCACATATCTACCAATATCATCACACACATTTGTTGCTGAAATGAGCATTTATTTATACTCTACTATTACTATCCCACTGACAACCGCTGAACCACAGGAAAAGTTAAGTGTGCATCTGTTCAATTCAAACGTTAAAGATTTTGTTAACTTTCCTGTACTCTCTCAGTGGGTCCAGTGTAGCATTAAGGCAGTTCTGAAGTGTTTTTATACTACTGTGCATGTTGATGAAGGTTCTCGGTCATCCAGGTCATGGTAATTCTAAATGTTGTATCATAGGCAACTGGATGTATTACAGTTTCTTGAAGAGGTTTCATCTCTCATCCAAGAGGCTTCTTTATTTCTAACTAACTGGAGGGGAGTTTGCAGTCTTTAAAACTCTATGTGGGAGTGTTAATACTTAGAGTCTGAGTTTCAGGGTCATTAGGGCGACCCACAAGTGGCCATAATGACTCGGAAACTTACACATGTCCTTAACAACATTGTAAGGACACTCCCACACATAGTTTAAAAGCCTGCAACTGTTCTACAGTTAGTTAGAACTGAAGTCTTCAAGAAACTGTCACGTTGCCAATGATACAGCACTTAGAAATACTACTGTGCAGTTTGCACTACATTAACCATCCTGATGTTCTTGAAGTGACCTCTATTGCTATTTGCATGATGGGGTTTAGACTAATCTGCATTTGTATGCAGAGTCCAGTGAAATCATATGCATGCAGTTCATTTTCTTCTTCAGCATACATACCAACAGTGTATTGATAGTGCAGTGACAATAAAACAAGGTTATGCAGTATGCTTTGGAAAAAAAGTAAAATTCTTGAGGAAAAAATAATACTATATCAACAAGTAATCTATTGGTAAAAATGCTGTAAATTAGACAAATAAAGATGTAATCCATCCATCCATTTTCTATGTTGCCTTTTTTGCGTTCAGGGTTGTTGGGGCTGCCTCCTGTCCCAGCCTGCGCTATTTGAGGGACAGGGGCTTTTGTAAGAAGCTCTGTAATCCCACCAAACAATTGCAACAGAAAGAAGCTAGAAAAAAAGAGAAAGGCTTGATTTACCTAGCAGTTAAGGCTGTGGCTCCTCTGTGCTTGCTCCTGTTACTCAGACCGTGCCCTCTGTCTGGGGCTGGGGCTTGGTAGGGGAAAATATTTGCATACCAAGGGCCACTTGAATGCGTAGCTCCCCGGATTCTCACTACCTGACATGCAAAACCAGTGGGGGACCAGTTAAAATGGTGCACACGCACAGTCAGCACAGGTGTAGTCTAGTCAAAACACAGAGCCCCCCCCCTTTCCTACAAACTACCAGTCTTCTCAGAGAATGAGCTGTGATTTTGCTGGGATAATGTACTTGCAGGTTGTCGAGGGATGATGATTGGTTGGAAGTGAAGGTGATATCAAGGTTTTCCATAACAGAGCAAACACTTAAAGCAGTGGAATTCAAGAGCAAGTATCAGAGGTTGAGGGTCAGTTAAAAAAAGACAAGAAAAAGTAAAGGAAGAATAAGATTGAGAGAACTCCAAAAGATGCCGAGGTCTTTCCTTGTGAAAAAGAAACGACGGACATGTAGGGCATGGCAATGGAAAGAGGCAGAACAACTTCAGTGGAAAGAAGATGTTATAGTAGGTAAGCATCTTTAAATGTATTTTCAGATGTCTAAAGTTATTATATGTAGTTATTCATTTGACCTTGTTAATTATAAATAATTATAAAGTAAACAGTTGTTTCCTTTGATCATTTTGTAGAGACTGAGAATGCAAGAAAGCATGACAGCCAGCAGCCTGCCACCGTGCCTCTGCCAGTAGCCAACTTACAATGTGGGACAACAGCAGGAATTAGAGCACCCATACCTTTAGTGGGGTCAGGAGGACAAGGGACTGAATCCAGGCTGGACTGGTCAACACTGATGCTCAGGGGTTCCTTCTACCATCCCAGTACTTTGGCTCTTGTAAGCAGAGCGAAGGTGAGGTTGTTTCTTGTCAAGTATAGTGTCACTCCTATAATATGAACAAATAGCATCATCCAGATTGCTGTGAATAGGGCTGCTGAAAACTAGGGAAAGCTCAAGTAACAGGCAGCTGTCGGGACGAAATTGACAGGACTGGAAATAGGTGCTTTCTCATGGGGGATGTTAATTCTCTGTAAATGAAAGAGTATGGTCTAGACCTGCTCCAATTGAAAAGTGTCATGAGATAACTTTTGTTTTGAATTGGCGCTATATAAATAAAATTGACTATACATGGTAGCACCAGCTTAATTCGTTAGACACTACCATTTATAGCAACAAAGAAATCAGACAATAAGACAACAGGCAGTAAGAGCACTTCAGTGGAAGTAAGAAGAGGAATCAAAAGTAATGGAGAGACAGCTACCAATAGTTTGTATGTGTTTTCCCTTGTGGCTTGAAGAAGGTGACTCATCAGCAATGGTGTAAAGGAAGAAAAAGTGGTGGAGCAGGGCGAGAAGGTGGCATCCATGGGTCCAATATGTATTAGTATTTCTTATAAAGTCAATCAAATTAGTCATGTGAAGTCCAGAGACAGGCTATTAAGCAAAATTCAAAGGATAGCAGCAACTGGGTGGCTGTGGTTCAGGAAGTAGAGCGGTCATCCACCAATCCAAAGGTTGTTGGTTCAATGCCCAACCACTGGGCCCTTTACTACCACAGCACCATCTATCAAAAGACTGCTGGATAAGTTGAACACTAACTTAAAAGTGGATTAGGATGAAGGGTAAATCAGAGAAATCGAGGAGCATTGCAGTTGTTAAAGGTTTGTTTTTAAGTGCCTTAAAGTAATCTGAGGCTAGTTGCACTTTATTTTTGAGAATATGTGGTACATAAACTGTACTTTTTGTTAAACAAAAATTACATGGTCTTTCTTAGACAGGAAACATACACAGGGTATCAAAGTAATCTAGTAAAGACGTAATAAATCATAATTTGTGCCAAGTTAGGCAAGAACTAGAAATAATATGGTCTTTATTAGATAGTAAACAAAGACAGTTATAAACTAAGGACACTTATAAAATGTAACAATCCATCGTTTGTATTAAATTTGCCAATAACTTGAAATGTTCCAAAAACAATGTTACATCCTAACTGATAAGATTTAACAAGCAGAATTTTATATCAAATTAGACAAAAAATTTAGATAATACATATATTTGTATCCTCATTATAAACCATACACCTAAATTCCTAAAATGTAATTATTAACTGCATATAATCTGCTATTAGAGATTTTTTAGATTATTAAAACGTACTATACTTAGACAAACTATACTGAATTATACTCTAATTACAAACCAAATAGGAGATCCTCATTGACTATGAAATATAATTTTACAAGATTATCCAATGAGAAATGAAATGCAAGACCATGTCAGATTCAAAATAGATTAGCTAGTTGCTAGTTTATCTTTCTACCAAATAATACTGTAGACACCATACTAAATATCATCGTGGACCTATGATGGCTGAGACAACACAGGCTGTAATTTGACAACTGTAGTGCCATATTAATAATGGTCTGACAAAGAACTGAGGTCATTTACTTGAGTTTTATTTACCATAATTTCACTTTATTGCAGGGTAATTAGTTGCTAATTACAACCTTGTAAAACCCTTATTTGACAGAGGTTAATTAGCATCACATTAAAAGAAAATTTTGCTGTAAAATGAAGCGCAGACCATCTTATTTCCTACTGGTTGGACCCTTATAACACATCTTAGAGGCTAATTAGCAGCACATTACACCACATTACATATGGCTGATCCAGTACAATTTTATACTTCTGACAAACATTTCCAGTAACATGTAATTTTGAAAAGTGGCAACAGGATAAAGCATCAACTGTCCACTCCTGAGTGCATTTCTCCAGCCTGGTGGGCTGTTATCTCAGCTGCTTGGAGTGTGCTTCGCTTACTTTTGCTGGCAGAGTGTGCAGTGACTGTGGGCTTAGGCTAATATTGTGGTGACTTTTGTCTTCAGTGTGAATGTGTATTATCTGCATTTACTCCCCTGTCAAGAAACTCTGAAGTAGTGACAGATATTTATCGGCTCCAGTTCTGATAAACACAAACACATATTGTTATTTGCCCCCTGTTGAGCGCAACACTATGATGCCCATTGAAAAGATGCTAACTTGCAGCATGTTCATTCAGTGGGCACTGAGTTTGAAAAAGAGACTTCAGCTAAAGATATTAAAAGTGACCGTTGTTAGTGGCTTCCATGCCTGCTTGATGGGTACTGGGCAAGTGAAGCAAGATGTTTCATTCCTTTGCAATTTCCATTAATCACTCCATAAAAACAACAGGCTGTAGTCTCGGCGCAAAGCAGCACACGGTCTGATTCTAGCAAATGTCATTGCTAGAATCAGACTGATGTGCCCCTGGATGCATGTCAGTTGCGTTCCATCTCAGGTACGGTTTTCGCCATCTTCCGCATCCGGCAACCCCCACCGGCTGTGTTTTGAAATTAAAATCAAATCAAAGATCACTCCAAGCTTTCTGGCTTCTTGGCTTGGGTTTCTTCAGTTCAAACTAACTGGAGGGAAGTTGCAGGCTTTTAAACTCTGTGTGAGAGTGTCCTTACAGAGTCATTAAGGACACGTGAGCACTGAGTGTCAGAATCATTAGGACCACTTAGGACCCAACTGGCCTTCATATGGGTTGCTAGGGCAAATGAGCCCAGGCGTTAATAAATTAATAAACTAATGTCAGCAACCCACAGGCCACTTTTAGAAAGTGTCCCCTTCAAAAAAGATGACACACATAATTTAGGAGATCTGTATACTGTCACTGCAAGGGGAAAGGGCTGAAATTTTTAAAAACTTAGGTTATATTCAAAAGCTTGAAATGTGCCACATCCATGCTACCCTTCAGTGCTTCTTAGTATATTGCGGCTGTGCCGCACCTTTCCTTCCTTCTCTATTTGGAAAAGTAAAACTGTAGCTGGGTGGACAGGCCTCAATCAGTCTGGCAGGTTCATTTGTATCCAGCCAAGTCTCAGTTAGAAAAAGACAGTCTAGATCGTGATCATTTATATGTTTGTTGATACAACATTTGTTTGTTAATGCTCTTATATCAAACAGTGCCATGTTGATTTCTGTCCGATTTCCATCTGTCCAACCTTTATCAAAGAGGGTTAGTAGTGAGCAGGCCCATAGCTACTATTGAGAACGCCAAGGTCATGTCTACTTTGTTGTTGAATAAAGGTTTTCATTATCTCCTCCAGCCAGCTCTACATGTACAGCTTGTTACATGTGTTGTATTTGCAATGAGTTACACATGTAGAGTCCACTCATTCCCTCTGTGTGCAAGGGCCTAGGGGCTGTTACTGACCTACACACTCAAAACAAGTAATAGGACAACAAGTTATACTACAGAGACAGAAGCGGAAGGAGCAACAGTGTTCAAGTTCTCGGCTCACAAATTGCATTTTTCTTCCATTAACAACAGTTAAACTGCACAACGGCAGCTTTAAATGAACAATCAGAATTGTCTGTTACCGCCTACTCCAAAAGTGGCCTGTGCCAGGCTTCCGCGAGGTTCATAGAAGATCGTATCAGGGCAATGATTATGCTTGTGTATGTATGAGACACAAGTTAGTCTCTTCTTGGACATTGTGCTGCTATAGATTTTGTAATGATAAGATTTTCTGATTCCTTTTGCTCTCTGTGCTGCACCTTCGTGAATCTCTGCAGACAGGACATGAGGAACAGATAGAGAGTTGTGTGTCCAGTAATTATTACCAAATCATAACTATTCAATCACTCAGTGGCGGTCCTAGCTTTCATGACGCCTTGGGCGAACCTCACCTTCAGTAATTGTTGGAAATTCGGAACCACACACACACAGTAACAGCTATAATATACAATCATAAATACAAATAAGTACCAACAATCTAAAGAACTAGTATAATAGAATAAAATATAAATAAAATAGAGAATCAAATTTCTGAATTGCACAAATCCTTCATCACACAAATACAATAACACACTTAAGAGAGTGTAATAATTTTACAACACTTTGAACAAGAAACACAAAATAAATAGCACAACTGCCATCTATAGCCTGACTCTTCTTGCCTTCCTTGATGTAAAGTCATCAATTACATCATCATATGAAATCTGCTCAGCAACTGTATGATTGATACTGATGATGGCCAGACCAGTAAGGCGTTCCTGTGACATGGTTGACCTGAGGTAGCCATCCTGGCTAGTGGCAGAGGGTGCTCCAAAATATTTAAAAAGTGCCCCTGCGTAAAATACAACATAAATGATCAATGCATGAATTTATCCAACTTTTAGAATAAGAAACAAATTAATAACACAACCCCCATGGTTAATGGCAAATTAGATACATGACACACTCCAAATGACTCAGACATCTATATCACAAATTATCAGTGCAATATACGTCTTTTGAATTAGCTTACAGAATTGATAATTAACTTTACTGAGGACAGGACCTAACGTGACGTTTACCAAACAATATGTGAGCTAGTCATCGTTGTGTTACATGCATATTATTAGGGTGAAATTAATCAGATATAATGTTTGCTAGTCAGTTGGACTGATAACGGATGCTGTAGTCATCTACTATAGCCAGCAGTTGCTATAGCAAGAGGCTAACATACATACAAGTTAGCCTATACTAATTTATGCCATTTAATATTATTGCATGCGTGATCTTACTCATGAAGAGTAGATGACAGTCTCCACACCTTTATCTTTTGCTCGTTTCTCCTCTTCTTCACCTGATGGCTTTGACCTCTTCTTATCCATTTGTTTATTTGACACTCGGGAATCATCACATTACCCATCCACCCAACACCGTCAACCAAGAGGTAAGACTGAACCAATTCACCTCGTTTAGTAATATATTTAACCAAACCCCGAAAAATAACATATGTGAAACTATGGGCTTGTATTCACAATATTATCATGACTGAAATGTGCTTTATGTAGAAGGAATTCGTGATGTGATTGGCTTTATCCTGCTTATTGCATTAGTTGTGCACTATTAGATGAATCCCCTGCTCCCCCGCCCCAGTGGGTGAACCTATCCCCGGCCCCGCCCCCCTTCTTCCACAGACTCTGTGTGAGACTTTCTCAGCAGCAGCAGAAGCACCTTTATAAAACAGAGGGCACCTAGCCGCCCGCTCCCCACACAGCAACATGACATCATTGACTTGACGTGTAAATGAGCAATACAAAAACCAGAGGAAATGAATGCAAACATATAAAAAAATAATAATATATATATTTTTTGCGGGCGCTCATGCCGCCCCTCCATGAATGCCGCCCTGGGCGGCTGCCCATACTGCCCATATGAGAAACCGCCCCTGCAATCACTGATGACAAATCAGAAATTAAAGGGCATGTTATTGGTATATACTTAATAGAAGATTATTATTTTATATTATTATCAAGAGACATTAGGTCTTTGTATCATTTCAATATTTTTATACAACACTGAATCTATGGAACATGAAGTACACATGTACAGTCCACTCAGAAACTAAAACTTTCATATGTAGCAAAATTAAGATGCAGTGGCAGAGGCTACAAGATAAGGATAATAAAGGAAATCATCTGTACCAGATATAGCAATAAATCAGAGAGGGAAGGGCAGATTTAGGAAAGAATAGTGCCTGATGAGCAGAATTAGACTGGGACACATTCTTCACTATAACTGATCGCAAGTGGAACATGTGATGTCTGCGATCAAATGGAAACTGGATCATGTAATTGTTATCTGCCCTAACAATGCAAATGAAAGACATTTGTTAAGGGACAAACTGGAACGTAAACTGACCAAACACATTCACCTTAACCCTCTGAGGACTAAGCCATGTTTGGCCCATTTTGACTACTTTTACATTTGGGCTTATAAACAATATGTAATGTACATGGAACATCATGTGTTTGGCATCTATAGATTCAGAACAATCTTGGCTATCATAAGCATGCATGTAATCTTCTTAGAAATTAAGTATGAGTGAAAAAATGTACAATATACTGAAGGCTTTCAAAAATGAAAAGTACATTTTTGTACTTTTTTATTCAAAATCACACCTCAGACAACAAGAGTGAAGGCTTTTTACACAAGAATATTATTTTTCAATCCCTTGTGAAGATACATGTGCAGTTTTTGTATGAAATCTGTCAAGAACAATAAAATAATCCACACTCAATACAAACAGTCCTACTCGTTTTTTCCCCTCATTTTCAGGCATGCCACAGTGCAAAGCAAAGGCTCTTCAGGAAGTTGCAGAGAGTCACCTGGCATGTCTCACAATGCCAGGGGGTCTTGTTATAGACTCTAATTGATTTGCAGTATTATTGTATTACTACGTAATTCAATAATACTACATAGTAATACAATAATAATAATGCTTTTTTTATATAAAGATGTCTTGTATCGCTCCGCTCCGTTGGCTAACACACTACCCCCCCCCCCCCCTCCTCCTCGCTCTCCGCTCGAAACTGGTGTCTCTTGTTATTGTCCCGCCTCCTGAAGGCTATAGAATCCTCTGATCGTGTTGCGTCTGCCTGAAATCCATTTTTTCATTGGCCTGTTACGTGGTGGAATAGAACAACAAGCTAGTGTCACACAGAGTGTGACACTGGGCGTCCTCAGAGGGTTAAAAAAAAATATATGAAAACAGCTTGGGAGAGTCGGTTTTAAAGCATGTCTTCACCTATCTACAAAACACTGGACAGTTACTGGCAATAATGCTCCACCTGGTTGCAAGTCACCATTAAAAAGAAGAAAAAGAAAAAGCTTTTTACAAGGTTTCTTCTAATGACAGAACTGGAAAATGAGAGTTGATTTAGGAAAACACCTCAAAAGGCACATTTAGGGCTTTTAGCAGACACTTTTGACCAAAGCGACTTACAGTTTTTCATACATACATTCATACACTGATGGTGGTGGCTGCCATGCAAGGTGCCGACCAGCATGTTGGGAGCAGTTTGGGGTTCAGTATCTTGCCCAAGGACAATTCGACATACAGCTAGAGGAATCAAACCTGTGGCCTTCCGATAACAAGACGCTGGCTCTACCCCTGACACACAGCCACCAAGGCTGTACTTTAAGATAATTGTCTTGATGTTAGTTTGTTGTTGTTAGCTAGCATGGTTTCAGCTGATGATGCTAGCTGGCGATGTTGCCAAAGTGAATACAGTGTCTTTCTATTGAGGGTTGTTTTGAGTGTGTGCATGTACACTTAGAGGAGGTTTGCTCTAGGATGCTATAAAACAATGTTGAGCCTTCTTGGTTTTGTGGACTCAACCCCAATTGCCTGCAATGTGGCAGAAATTAAAATTCATATAAGTCTAGGTCAGCTGATATAAGGCTTACTCAAGCCATCAAGTATATCTTTGTTTGAGTGAGTGCATTAATTAAAGGTAGCTTAAAGGTATGTTAGGTAAGGGCTACAGAATATTGCAGAGAGCTCAGTCGATTTACGATGGCACAGCCTGATTACCTACTGCAGAGCCTAATGATCAAATATAATTTAATATGAATACTGGGCTTCCATGGAATGCTTGGCATTTTTTACTGTGAAAATCACAATGGTGATCAGGGTGTCATATTGTCATGTTATTTAACCAGGTCTTTAAACTTATCTCTCCCATACTAGCCCCGACCCCGTACTTCCCCCTGCCCAGGCGACTTTGTGTGCTCTGTGTGCCACAAGATATTCCCTCTGCAGCGCATGTTGACTCGCCACCTGAAGTGCCACAGCCTGGTAAAGAGACATCCTTGTCGATTCTGTGGCAAAGGTTTCAATGATACCTTCGACCTGAAGAGGCATATGCGAACACACACAGGTCAGCAACTCTCTCTCTCTCACTCACACACACACACACACACACACACACACACACACACACTTACAAGTAAAAACTGGTTTAAAAATGTGCATTACTGAAGCAAAAGTATAGACATTTTAGCAGCAAGTCATACTTCAAATAAAAATGCTCGTTTAGAAAAATTACTTGCATCTGACTTCAATAATAGAAAAATGTAATAATTGATTATTGAGTAATATGCCTGTAATATGTAATGAATGTTGGATATTTCCATTCCAATAAGAATGCATTGTATTTATTCCTCATGAATTTTAAAACTTTAAATTTGCAAAATACCTTGAACAATAAAATGTAAAATAATGTAGTGGAATAAAACTCTAGTAAAGTGTAAGTGCCTTAAAATTGTACTTAATCAATATTTAAAGCTGGGGTTGGTAAATTAAGCCCAGGCTGATTTTGAAAGTATCCAGCCAGTAAACCCCACCCCCTGCACTCAAGGCTGTAACTACCATTGAGTACACCAAGGTCGCGTCCCAGTATTTTTTTTTTAGCTTAAATTGTGGTATATAAACTCAAAATAAATTCCACGTGAATCTGACTGTATACTTAACTTAACGTAACGTATACTTACTTGAAGAGCCAAGAGTAGCGCAACTGTTTAATTAAACAGTAGCTCGACCGGCAGTTTGTTGTTGATACGTGCTTCGCGTCATCAACAACACGCACTGTCGATATGGTAACTATCACACACAAGTCGGACGTTGATGTTGTTACCGCTACTGTTGGTGAGTCATTAGCCACACCAGTACACATTAAGCTAATAATGTAGGTGGAGAGCAGTTTTCACCACATAACACGTTTAAGTGGTAGATGACTGTGAGAAAAAAATGCATTTTCATGTGGAAATATTTTTATTGCAGGCCAGCGTACTGCTCAGATAGCAAGGAAACATCGAATCAAAGTTTAAGTTTGGTCAACTCCGTCAGTACAGGTCGTCAATCAATTTCCACCGGTTGAATCAACAATCTACAAGGTTTTGCGACGCTGCGGAGCCTCCGCAGCAGATACGCAACCACCCAATTTGTGCCGGATGCCAGAGCACAACGCAGCAATTCGGCACAGAGCAGATGTGTGGGACAGGAAGTTGTGCGCAGTAACAAAATAAAACATCCTGTTCAATTTTCTGTGATAACTTGCCCATTTTGAGATACTTACCCTTACTTCACGAGTCACCATAATGGTCCTTCAAAAAGCCTCAGAATGCCCCATTTTTACCTCAAATTTTCAAAAGCTCCACACCACCCTCTGGCTAATACTTTAAGATTTCTTTAAAGAGCAGGTAGCCTACTATAAAAGGAAGAGACCATGCCAGAACTGTATACGTTTTAAAAGTCTGATGTTTAAAGCATGATAATTGAAGTATTGTGTAAAATTATAATAGAAATGTGTTCAAAAGCTGGCTTTCCTTAACAAGAGTGAACAGATTAGGCACTATCATCAACATAATAGTGTTCCAACACAGCCAAGGGCTTGGGTGGCTTTTTTAAATAGGGAGGAAGGGAGACCTGCACCATCTTAAAATGGACTATTTGCAAATCATCATGACGCAAATAGCACAATATCTTAGTGGGCAGTAATTGGGTAGCAGGTATAATTATTAGCGAGCCATGTTTTTAGCTTGGATGTAAAAGTACAGTATGTATGTATGTATGTCTTTATTTTTGGGTGGGAAGTGAGTTCCAATTTTGTAACGCTTGAACAAAAAATGATAGCTGACCAAATGTACTTTTCCTGAATGGAACTGATAAGTCAGCACGAGTGGCGCTTCTAGTGATCTTTAAGGGTTTGCTTGTGCAGTGTTTCCAATGGCTTCAGTGTTGAGCTGTTGGTTTGTCCCCAGCTTGTGAGGCAGTATGTTATGTGCGACATGATCATGGCATTCACATATAATTTAGCAGCATTAAAGGTAATTGTATTTTGTACATATTTAAAATTTGCTAAACTAAACCTAATTCTTTGATTCCCAGATATTTTACCTCTGACACAATAGCTTTATTTTTATTATTATTCTTGACCATCTTCAAACCCCAATTTCGCCCCTTTCCCGTGCTCAAAAACTCACCAAACTTTGCCAAGTTGTTCGGCCGGATCCGAAATTCGATATTTCGGGCAGCTCGCACATGGTCGACGCAACATGGCGAAATACCGCTCCCTACCCTTTTTTTCTCTCTCTCTCCGCAGTAGGTGAATTACGGCACGTTGCAAGTTCAAAAACTTTGAACTTTGATTTTGCCTGTAAGTTCCACAGTTTTTATGACACATTCAAAACCATTATATCCCTGTATTCCCTGAATAGAGCTGAGTTTTCTGACATAGGCCACGCCCACTTCTGCTGCAAATTTCCATGGCTAAGTCACCGTATATCCAAAACCTACTTTTTCCAACCCCTCCTACAGTTTAAGCGTGACCTGTGTTAAACTTTGCACATACCATCTACAGATGTGTCTAAACAGACCAGCACTCGCTGACATGCGCGGACTGCGAGGGCCCGTTCATCGCTGCTTGCAGCTTTAATTATGACCTGATATAGTTATGTTCGGCACAATGTTGCACTGCCTTTTAGTAAAAATAGATTCCCACTGTTTTTTTTAGATTAAGTTGGAGGAAGGAGCAGTTTAACCACTCGAGATCTGTTCTAACGCTGACGTAAGTTTAGCAGCTGTTGATTAATGGTAATGTAATGTAATTACTTTGTTTTAGCATACACATACATTACAGTGTCATCCGCATATAACAAGGTTTCCACATTGGGACAGACAGATGGCAGGTCATTGATATATAAAGAAAACAGTAGTGGACTGAGGATTGACCTTTGTGGTACTCCAGTGTACAACTCAAGAGCTGGAGAAAGTTGGTTGTTAACAACATGTTGACATCTACCAGTCAGGTAAGATTCAAACCACCTAAGTGCTAATAGGGAGAAGTTGAAAGAAGACAGTTTGGCCAGGAGCACCTTATGGTTGACTGTGTCGAAGGCTTTGTGCAGGTCTAAAAACACTGCACCAACAACACCTCCTTTGTCAACCATAGCCCCGGCCTTTTCTATGAAAAGGCAGTTGGGTGTTTCAGTGGAGTAGTTGGCCCTAAAACCAAACTGCATAGGATGAAGATTAAATTGATCATTGTTTAAGAAGGAGACAAGCTGCTCGGATATACACTTTTCAGCAACCTTGGATACTACAGGTAGGATGCTAATCGGGCGATAGTTACTGATGTTCTGAGGGTCACCTGATTTTAAGATAGGAGAGACAATTGCAGTCTTCCAGGCACTTGGAAATGCTCCCTGCAATATTGATAAATTTATGATTTGTGAGATAGGACAGGCTAGATGGTCTTTTAAAGATTTAAGCATTGCTGAATCCATCCTGTATATATCCTTGTGTAACGATCACTGGCACAGGCAGAGTAGAACCCACAAGCACAACACAGAGACAGAAGATTGCAGGAGAGTTCGTTTACTTAACAGTTTTTCAGGCACAGGTGAAACCAGGTGATCAGTCCAAACAGGCAAACAAATCCGACGAGGGGCAGGCAGGTATCCAAAAATCCAAGAAGCAGGCAGACAGGTTCAGGACCGGGAGATCAGGCAGAAACACAATTAGAACGCTGGAAGGCTTGGCTACAAAACACAAGACCATCTGGCAGGGAACAGGTGGAAATGACCAGTATAAGTACTGAGCCACTAATGAGGGAATGGCCTGCAGGTGAGCAGGGAAACCCAGGTGAAGGGAATGAGTTGATTGCCCAGCAAGAGAGAGTGGCAGGATCTGGAATGACAGGGGAGTTAATAAGACATGAAAACAAATTTGTGAGAATACAACTAAAAGTTGGTGGAACTCCTGACACCTTGGCCATTGAAGTTTTAAGAGAATTAATTCATTTTTAGTTCAGAGATGGGTTGAATACAAAAAGAGGTCTTACCATTATCAGTTTTAATGATAGTTTCTGTTACTGAGGGAAAAGTTTGTGCAATCTCAGCCACAGTGTCAATAAATTAATTATTAAAAGCTGAGGCAATTTGTGCTGGATTTTGTGTTAGCTTATCATTTATTTTCACTTCTAATTGTTTCTTAGCCCTGTGATTAATTCCCATTAAATTCTTGATTTGTTCCCAAATCAGTTTGGTATTACCTTTTGCCTCATTTATAATTGTTATTAAAAAGTTGGCTTTGGCATTTCTAATGGCTTTCGTAACTTTGTTGCATAACGAATTGAACCTGTGCCTATGAGTGGTTGATTTCGTTTTCAGAGCACTTTTCAGTGAGAGGTCTCTTTCTTTCATCAAATTAAATATATCATTAATGAGCCAGGGAAGTGTATTGTTCTTATTTTTTCCCCTGTTTTTGATTTTTCGAGTGAACTCATTGACTAAGTTGCCTAACTTGGTTGCAAACAATCTACAGTCAGCTTCCACACTGTTCCTATTTAGAATATCTGCCCAATTAGTCTGTTGCACTGCTTTTTCAAAATTTACAAATTCTCTCTTTGGGATTCTGGGTTATTCCATAGGTTTATAAGGACAAAGGAGAAACGCTTCTTTGTAAGTTTTCTGGACATAAGTATTAAATTATGATCAGATAGACCAGTGATTAAATTAAATGTTTTAACAACTCTCTCAGGCTTGTTGCTGAATATTAAGTCTATCTGTGTCTGGGAGGATGTAGTTATTCTGGTTGGTCCTTCTATGAGTTGCATGAAATCTAAACCATCCATTATCTGTTTAAGGGCTTTTCTTAATTTGTCTTGTCAGGCCAGTTACAATTAAGATGCCCAAGTAGTATTTCTTCTTCTTTAAAATCACATGCTTGGAGCAGCTCCGAAAGATCCACCTCCCAGCCGTCGCACCTCCACCAGCCCGTCCTCGGGTTAGGGTTAGGGTATCTCCGGTGTTCGGGCCTGGGCACTGGTATATATCTCCAGATAGCATCAGATAAAGTGTGATGATAAGATTGTTGCTTTGCTGTTTGCTTCGAACTACACTGTTGCGTTTGTTGTGGTGTTAGCCGGCAGTGAAAACAAATGCTTGCATTAGAGTAAATTTGGCGTAGCCAAAGTGCTTAATAGTGCCTCGATGCACAGTGAGGTTACAAGTAGCTTCCTTTACATTTAAAAACAGACCTGTGTCTAGGAAGTTTAAAATACATCCAAATGTTAAAAGCGCTAGGAGAGCTCCTGTCGCACCTGACCTGCAGGCTACCGCCATGACCTTTATCCTTGAATAAATCTAGTAATTTCCAGAACAAAATAGTGGTTATCTATGCTTTAAACTCTCTACACAGGAGACATTGGTTTCGCTGAACTCATTTTTAGTTGTTTTCTACAAGAACAAATTGTTTATGAATAGGACGTTCAAGAATGGATAGGTTATTTAGTTGATTACCTTTTTTCCTTAGCCTTTTATTTCCTATTTGTACAGTGACTTTTCTCACCAGTCCATCTTCATCTTTACAAACATCAAGTATTCTTCTGAGTTTCCACTCATTACGAGGAATCTCCTCATCTTTCACAATGATGATATCTCCAATTTTCACATTTCGTCTTAGACAGCGCCAGCGCTATCTCAGTGTGATGTTTGCCAAATTGTCCTTCCTCCACCTACTCCAGAATTGCTCTGTTAAATACTGGACTCTACGCCACCTCTTCCTGGTGTACAGATCACTACTATCTCAAATCATCCTGGTGGGGGCAGCGTGACAGAGGTTTTCATGATTAGTAAATGGTTTGGGGTAAGTGGCTCTAGACCTTTGGGGTCACTGATGCTGCTCCCAAACACCTTTCATAGTTTTACATTCATAGTGAAGTCACATTGTTTTTCAGCCAGGTAAGCAGTCAATCTGTCTTGTCCATTTCTTTGAAAGCTTTTACCAGCTCGTTTTTGGCTCTGACAAAGTTTGTCCCCTAGTCTGATTTGATTTGTCTCACAGGTCCACGGATGGCTACAAAACACTGCAAGGCATTTATGAAGGCATCAGTTGTCAGATCATCCAATAGTTCTATGTGGACTGCTCTTGCGGACAGACAGGTGAATATGAGACCATACCTTTACGACTCTTTACGACCTTGCTTAGTGTGAAAAGGTCCAGAACAGTCACAACTTTGCTGCCACCAACAATCCAGTAACCATTTGCTCTCAGCTCATTTAATGTTTTCCTCTGCCTTGATGCTGAGTTTTTCCATGACAGTAATCTTTTTTAATTGCCCTCCCACCCTGAGAACACCATCTTGCAAGCTAGCAACTGGTGACTACGAGGTAGCATTCCTTGACTCAGTATTTGTATTTCCTCCTTGAAAGCGTCATTTTGTGCCAGTTTAACAAGCACAAGACTCGCCTTTCTTTTGTCTTCCACATTTATAGGTTCTGCTGTTTTGGCTCTTTTTGCTAGCCGCTGGACTCGAGCAACAAAATTCACTGTCATGTGCCATTTTGAGAACCTTTTGAGTCTCTCCCTACGATTGTCCTCTTCTAGAACCTTTGTAGTACTTGTGTGTTCTTGACTTAAGGATCACCTACCAGAAGCTCCAGAGTTGATTGTGATGTGACAATCTCTCTTCACAGTACTTAATCACATAGTCACTCACGACCATAGTTATAGGTACATGTTATAAACACAACAACACAAAGTGTTCCCGACCGAAGGCTTAGTAGAAGAGCTTGTAATTGTCTCTGTCTTTTTTGATTTTTGTGCTGGCGTCAGTGTTTTATTTTGAAAAGTACCCGGATGTTATGTTGTTGTTTCGGTGAGTGACTTCCTGTCTACTCTGTGCTATATTTGGCTGAATTGCTGCATCGTGGCCCCGGCATCCACCAGAAATAGAAGTCCTGCGTATCTGCTCCGGAGGGCTCCGGACTGCTGGAGCTGGGATGGAGCAGATACGCAGCACAGCAGACCTGGTGGAAGTTAATACATTGACTACAGTGAAATCTATCAGCTCCGCTACTGTGGCGGAACAGTAACGCAGTGGACATGTATCTGGTGGAATCGAGGGGTGAGGAGTAATGCACTTTGTGTTCATCCACCACTCGAATGTATAATCAATGACCTTAACCATGGCTACTTGTGTTGGAAATGTGATGTAGTTCAGTTCTCTGGAGCAAAGCATCTTTGAATCTGGAGGTTTTGCAGATTCTTTAGATCTTCCAGCCAGTTCTCCCATCGCAGCTTTAGTTCTCCAGGCAGTGGCTCGTCCCATCCAAAACTCTTTTGGCACCTTTCTTGAAGGGAGCCAGGAAGCCTAAAGGGTCAAACACAGACACAACAGTCAAGAGCTAGCTCCGCTCTGCCTACCAGAATTAACCACAGACGGCATCAGAATGTAAACAAAAACGGGAGAAGCGAGGAGGGCTAAAAGCTAGGCTAGAGCTAACTCCTCATTGGTTCTCTCTACCAAGCCTTTTCCTCGCCAATGTTCAATCTCTAGCGAACGAAATGGATGATCTGCGGCTGTAGATTACCACCCACAAATGCACTACGGACTGCAACATCATGATTTTGTAACAGGGCACTACATACCCCGAGCAGAGAGAACAGCTGTTTACTTTGGTAAGACCAGAGGTGGAGGTCTGTGCATTTATGTCAACAAAACTTGGTGCACGGACACAACCACCATAGGGAGTCACTGCTCAGCTAACCTAGAGTATCTAATGGTTAAGTGTAGAACTTTCTATCTGCCCAGAGAGTTTACATCTACTGTTGTGACTGCAGCTTATATACCACTAGATGTTAATGCTAAGATTCCAATGAAAGAATTGCATACTGCTTTTATACTGCATACAGACTTTCCATCCCAAGGCAGCCTTTATTGTGACTTCAGTCACTCAAACTTGAAGACTGTACTACTCAAAATTCAAGAATATGTCTCCTGCCCCACCAGAGGAGACAAGACTTTGGACCATGTCTACACAAACATGGCTGATGCCGACAAAGCTGTCCCCCTCCCCCACCTCGGTCAATCCACCTCTCACTGTTCCTACTGCCCAAGTACTCACCACTCATCAGACATGTGAAACCCACAGTGAGGACAGTCAAAGTTTGGCCAGAGGGAACAGACTCTGCACTTCAGCAGCATTTTGAAAACACTGACTGGAATATGTTTGCCACTCAGGGCACTCTCGACTCCCACACAGACATTGACTTATATGCCTCCTCTGTTCTGGACTGTATCAACGCCAACATTAACAGTGTTAACACCCTCAAACGGATCACCGCATTCCCTAATCAGGAGCCATGGATGAACAGAGAGGTCTGACTCCTGCTGAAAGCACGTGACACCGCCTTTAGATCAGGCGATGCTCGGGCCTATAGCTCATCCAGGGCTAACCTGAAGAAGGGCATCAAAAAGGCCAAGCACAACCAAAAGCTAAGGATCGAGGGGCACTTCAAGAGCAACTCTGACCCCGGACACATGTGCCAAGGCATCCAGGCCATCACTGGCTACAAACCAACCAACACCTCAACTCCATCTAGCGACGCCTCCTTAACCACTTCTATGGCCGCTTTGACATCCCTGTCAAAACAGGCATAGAAGTGGTTAAGCTCATCAGGTAAGGGGACACGTCCGGGGAGACCATCAGGACCAGCAGCCTTTCACGCATTAACACTGCTCAGTGCCACACGCATGTCAGTGGGGGAGAGTTTGAGGGACTTGTGGTCTGCAGGGATCACATCCTCGATGGCCACCTCCTTGCTGGATTCCTACCCTAACCCTAACCCTTAGATAACCATACCTCCTCAACCCTCACCCTGAGCACTGGCATTCCACAAGGATGCGTGCTGAGCCCCCTCCTTTACTCCCTCTTTACCTACGACAGCACATGGTTTAAACACCATTGTCAAGTTTGCAGACGACACAACAGGGATTGGTCTCATCAGCAACAATGATGAGTTGGCCTACAGGGAGGACTTCCAGCATCTAACAGCGTGGTGTGCCAACAACAACTTGACTCTCAACACCAAGAAGACCAAAGAGCTCATTGTGGACTACTGAAATTCAGATGATGGCACACACACCCCCATCCGCATCAATGGAACGGAGGTTGAGCGTGTCACCAGCTTCAAGTTTCTGGGTGTCCACATCTCCGAGGACCTCTCTTGGACCCTCAACACCTCCACCCTGATCAAGAAGTCTCACCAGCATCTCTTCTTCCTGAGGAGACTAAAGAACGTCCATCTTTCTCCTCAGATTCTGGTGAACTTCTACCGCTGCACCATTGAGAGCATCCTTACCAACTGTGTCACAATATGGTATGGCAACTGCTCTGTTTCTGACCGGCAAGCACTGCAGAGGGTGGTGAAAACTGCCCAATGCATTACCGCCCCACTAGTGGGGTAGGTTGTAACACAACCTGGGGTAAATTGTAACAATAAGATTAAATAACTAAAAACTGAGACCACACCATAAAATATGCCTCCATATAAATTTATTGTGCATGTGCTAACACTCTAACATCTTCCAGTGATTTACTAAGACCAAAAAGAACTTATCACTGATGGGTAAATGAAAAACATTCTCAGTGGCATTGATCCTAAGACTCAAAGAACATTATTTGAAAAAATATTCAGTAATACATATGAATGGACTATTTATGAGAGCAGAAAACTGCAGTGGGAGGTCAGAAACAGCTCCTAATTCACAAAAATAATTCAAGGAAGATGTTTGCCACTTCAAGAAACAACAACAATGCACACAAATGACAAAACGTGGAAGTGAGTGTGTTTATGTTTACCTACTCTTCAATCCAATATAAGTTTCATAATTCAAACTTCAGCAGTGTCAGTACTAACCAAACTATAAACTTGGTACAAAAGATTAGTTTCTTACCTGATTTTTTCTTTTTTGGCTTTGAAACCCACACACTTCTTTCCACAGACATGCAAATCCACATGCAAGGTCAGGGGGGGGAGTGATAACACATGAAATTGATCACATGACTCCAATGACATCCCTTATTGGTGAAACTGATGCTGTTACAACCATCCCCTTGTTACAACCATCCCCGGTCTCCCCTACCCCACCTTTAGTACTGCTTATCACAGTTACTGTACAAACTGTATCCTCATTTAGTACTGCCAGTAATATTTATATTCTGTACATACTGTACCTAGACCTACTACACTCTATTTATATTATACACTGTACATACTGTATTATCTGCACTATTTATACTGTACATACTTTGCACTGCTTTTTGCACTTCTGGTTAGACACTAACTGCATTTTGTTGTCTCTGTACTTGTACTGTGCACAATGACAATAAAGTTGAATCTAATCTAATCTATTTTTTTCTGGATTTCTAGGGTGGTATACCCCTTGATGAGGGATATACCATACATTATCTTTTTGGGTTTATGTTTAGCTCTCTCTGCGTCACCATCCTTAAAGACACCTTCAATGAAATTAACGTAGACATCCTTGAATTTGGGATTTTTTTCAAGTCTTCCTTTCAGGTCCTTCAGCCTCGCCAGAGCCAGCTGCTTATTTTCTACTGCTCTTTCTACTTGCTGTGGTCATTGTTATGCACCAAAACACTAATTCAAATTATGAAAAACAACTTCAAAAAATGTGACTCTGATTTGGGCACTTGTGTCTCCAAGTTCCATGCCTGGACAATATACATCGATCAGGCATAACATTATGACCTACCTAATATTGTGAGGGTTCTCCTTGTGCAGCCAGAACAACTCTGACCTGTCAAGACATGGACTTAAGACCTCTGAAGGTGTCCTGTGGTGTCTGGCACCAGGGCGTTTTATAGTGGATCCTCTGGGTCCTGTATGTTGGGGGGTGGGGCTTCCATGGATCAGACCTGCTCTAGCACATCTTACAGATGCTCTATCAGATTGGTATCTGCGGAATTTGGAGGCCCGGTCAACACCTTGGGCCCTTTATTGTGTTCCTCGAGCTGTTCCTGAGCAGGGTTTGCAGTGTGTCAGGGCACATTGTCCTGCTGGGGGGCCACTGCCATTGGGTAGTGTTGTTGTGATGAGGGGGTGTACTTCGTGGTTCGTGTTAAGTGGCATTCATATGAATGCCAGCACACAAGGTTTCCCAGCAGAACATTGCATTGTGATGAGAAGATCAATGTTATTTACATCACCTGTCAGCAGTTTTAATATTATGGCTGATCGGTGTACTGTACAAACACAAGTAGATTATCGGAAAAAAAGCAAAAGTGATGTTCTACTTTAGATATCCGCTCATGTGCAATCCTTTGAGCTTGAAGATTTGCCACTCGAGGCATGAACGTCTTCTCCTTGATCTGTCGCACTCCCACATCCACGGCCTTTACCTCCACTTCCTCAAACACTGCTGGTTGCC
This sequence comes from Lagodon rhomboides, assembly GCA_039737535.1. Lineage (NCBI taxonomy): Eukaryota > Metazoa > Chordata > Actinopteri > Spariformes > Sparidae > Lagodon > Lagodon rhomboides. The sequence goes on from CM077795.1 coordinate 31,377,680, forward strand.
CTTCTGTCGTCCTCTATGATGTGACAATGTGCTCCGCTCTGGCGTGTCCTAGTCATCAGAGTCAACAATGCTCTCATTGTGGTCTAACATCTACACAACACAATGTCCAGCTCTAACATGCAACACATTGTATTATCATGAGTCCAATACAATTGGAAACAGAAATAAACGTGTAGCAGGCTCACCACAAATCTTGATGTCTTAGTTTTGCCATATCAAATGTTACCATAGCTAGCTGTTGCTAGCTAACCAGCAATAAGTTGCAACATCAAAATATACTTTCAAAATATTTTCAATATACTGACAAAGCTAGCTTGACAGCTATTAGTACTAGCAGTGGCTGTGTTGGTTGCTAATGTTCAATATGATAATATTAGGTGTTTACTTAAAGGTGAATGAGACATGAGGTAGTTACTTGTAGTTAGATGTTGTGATGAAAATTATGCACCTATACACTCTTCTTCCCACCGCTCGAGAGGACTCGGACTCGTTCTGCTGTCCTCGGCAGTTTCAGACTGTTCATAGTTTGGGGGGCGTTTCAAAATCTAACCTGGGCTACACTTCTGACCCACAATAGGATAAATCACACACACAACCATGCTGTATTAGGTTCAGTCCTTTACCTTCGGATTGAATCTTGTGTGTCAACATGGCGGCCATATTGGAACATAGCAGCTGCGTCTCCTGATGCATTATGTCCATAGAGATAAAGTCAGGAGATCAAACCTCCATTAATTTAAATCTTAACTCCTGAATTTCGGAATTTCAGATTTTAAGCTGTTTTTTTGTTGTTGTTAGAAATGTTTGTTCAGACAGAGGCACTTAAGTTAATAAATACTTGGATTGTTAATTTCCTCTGCTTTAATAACTTATTTTGAACTTAATGTCCAAAGCTATGAAAGTTGACGCAGAGGTTATACCAATGACACATATTTAATGCCTACATAAATGTATCCAGAAATTTGATTCCAAAGTAAATTCATACAGAAACTATTTTCATGATATTTCTCTTAGAGATTATGTTGATGAGATCACACAATACTCATGTAATTAGGAAAACTACATCCATATATGGCATACCATTGCCACCCACTGGCCATTTGTGGTATTTCTGGTTGAACACAAATTCCTCTGAAGAACATGTTAAAAACTATTACTATTACTATTAATATAGTTATTTTAAAGTTTTTAACATGTTCATACAACCTTTAAGTTATTTACATTTCAGTTATTCAGTATAGTTTAAAATTAAGACAAAGGGTTTCCTCTTTAAACATGGAATATCAGTTTGTTGCATTTTTCTTGTTTTGATGCTCCCCTCAGAAATAGCTCTTGAGAAAATGTTTGTTATCCTCCCCAATAGTGAAGTGAGATATCTGCCCTTGTGTTCTAGGTTATTTTATGGGTAAAGGGTCAGCAAAAATAAGCCTTTGACTTCACCTGATTCCTTTTTCAGTTATTGACAGAAAAATTTGTGTGAAATTATTTGACTATCTTATAATGTATTTAATCAAAATAAAACTTAAATCATTCATTCAACCTCAGACTACAGCGGCGGCACAACAGTGCATCCAGAGTAAGATGGGGGTTCAAGAGAAAGGGGGGTATCCTTTCAGATGATATTCAGTTTCCAAAGATTTTGAAATGATTCATAATCAAATCTTAATATTTTCAGGCCTGGCATTTCAGGTCGATCCTTATGAATATTTATTATTTATTTGTTATTTGAAATTAATCTAGCAATGGTATCATCGGTTGCAAAATTTGTCACACAACTGCAAAGTCACTTATGCCACTCTGAATGTAAAGAAAGGTTAAAAACCTATTTTGTCTCTACCTGCTGCAGGTATCCGCCCCTACAAGTGTGAGCTGTGTGAGAAAGCCTTCACACAGCGTTGCTCTCTGGAGTCCCATATGAGGAAGATTCATGGTGTCCACCAACAGTATGCTTACCGTCAGAGACGCTCCAAGATCTTTGTGTGTGAGGATTGTGGTTACACCTCAAGCCGCCCTGATGAGTACTTCCTTCATGTGAGACAGTGTCATCCTGGTAGTCCTGTCCTACGCAGGTACTACCGGCGCCAAGCCAATGAGAACAGCAGCTTTGTATCAGCAGACTGTAAACTCAACCCCTATTTGCAGTACTCATCCCCTGCGTATTACATGTAGGGCTCCTTCAATCTCTGAACAATATTATACAATAGCTCCTCCATGAGCAATTAATAAATGAATATAACATTTGTTAGTTTTAACTTATTCAAATGTGTAACATTTGGGCCATGCATGCAGCTTTTCTGTGGTCCTCACCAGTTTTTGCTTTAAATGATTTTCTTTTTAACTTTTTCACTTTTCATACCACTGTTTTAACTTTTATATATCTATGAGTATCTGTCCATGAATATCTATCTCCAAAGAACTTCTCCTCACAGCAGCGACGCAAGGTATTCCAGCTAAGTTAGCACCAGCAGCTGCGACGCAAAGCTTACCAGCTAATGCCACCGTCCAAGGACCACGAAGCAGCACCAAGCTGCTATCCCTGCAAAGGAAAGTAGCAACCAATTTCCTGCACCTGCTGTCTTTCATCAGACCTTGCACAACAAGAACAGTTGAACATTGTTCAACATTGCAATTACAACCTTCTCCTGCTCAGCTCATCAGCCAAGGAACCACCAGGACCTGAGTCCAACCCTTCAATCAGCCATTATGTAACCCCTTTTTATCAGCCATTTTGTCCAGCTTAGTACTTTGAAACCTTAGCCACCATTTTGCTGTTGTACACACACACACACATGCACAGTTAGTTTCTGTGTTTTCATTTTGTGTTAAATAAAAGACTTTTGAACCCTTTATGCTGTCTATTTAATTTAATATTGTACAAGAGTACATGTTGCCAACCTCTACTTTGTCAAGGACTCCAAAATCCTTCGATCATCAAAAGCTGTTAAGGTTCTTTTGGTTGTAGATATTAAGTTAATTATTAATCAGCTACAAACTGACAGTTTAGCACCTTTTTATTGAACTGGTTTAGTGAATTGGCAATCTTCTCCCTTCTTTGATGGTGGTGCCCTAAGGTGATCTAATTAAAATTGGATCTTACATTCATCCTAATTAATAATTATCCCTGATAATCATTAATTATTATTGATAGCCAAAATGAACCCACACTCCCTATTAATTTAATGTAATGCATGAAGCACTACACATTCCTGATAATAGTAGAGTTTTATTCTACCTTTCAGAGATGTAACCTATTAAATTCATGTAATTCAAATACTTAAATATGAGTCTAAAGACTACAAAAGTCTTTGTAGTCACACATTTTAGTGGGGTTGCATGCTTGCATGAATAATGATTGGTGTCAATAAGCTGTGTTAAAAGTGGTAAAAGTATTACATTTTTGGGGGAGAAAACTGAGGTGAACCCAAATGCAGACACACAGGAGGCAAGCTAGGGGAGAACAAAAAGCAAGCTTTACTTTACCCAAAAAAGCTGAGAAATACAAAAAAACAAGTGAACAAACGAAAATGTGTCAAAAGGCCAAAAAACAAAGCAGCAAAATAAAATAGCTAAACAAAGTGCAACAAAACCAATTCAATGAAGTTCAAATCCAAAAATCCAAAATAAGAAATCAAAAATCCAAAAACTGCCAATGGGGAAGACACAGGAGGAGACACAAGGTACATCACGGGGCATCACACACACCAACAACAAACTGAAAAGGAGTGCATGGGGAACAAAGGCTTAAATACACAGAACACACTGATGAGGGGAAGAGGACAGGTGAGATAACGGGGGGTAAGCACAGAAGAGGAATAACACTGGCAGACAGAGGGAGACAAACATGCAGCAAGGGGAAAACAGAGGGGAGATCACAGAAGACACTGAAAGGACACAAGAGGGCATTGAAATCGAAAGATGAGACAAAAGACATCAAAAGACACCACACAAAGGCACCGAATCATGAACCATGACAAAAAGTTGGCATGTGCAAACTTAAGGTGCATTCAGGAGAGCTCAGTACAACCGTGATACAAAATTAAACTGAATGCTGTGTTAATTTGTGATTCAGCCAGGCTGATGATAATTACAATTATCAACTCAGGTTTTTTCAATTCTTTAGACTTCTGCTCAGTTGACTGCTGGGTGGAGCCATGCTAAGAATTCCCTTGTCACCTAACAACATGACAATTATGCACATGTCCAAACTCACCTCTGAAAGGAGACCTACTCCATAGACATAGAAACATAGATGTCAGTCGGCCCTGGATTGTTGGACAGGGTGAGACTTGCCTCGAAGCAAGTACAAGTAAACGGGGATCTGCAGTTTTTTTCAGAACCATAATGTTTATATTTCTTTTTTTTTTTAAGTGTAGCCCGTCTAACATTAATATATGTCGAATGGGGCCCTGAGTTCTGTACTTCTCTTAGCTTTAGTGAGTTTACTAACCAAATTATACTAAAACAAAAAATTATATATCTTGGATCCTTTAATGTCCTTAAAACTACTTATTATAATCAGATGTTAATGACCTCTTATTATCAAATATTACCCACACTACAGTCAGCATAGGTAAGATACAAAGACCTCAAACCTTTTAAATTTATAAAATACGCTCAGAAACCAACTTATAGATTAACAGTACCACTTTACTTGAAAATAAGGCAAAATAAATATAACAACTTAAATTCAGTGTACTCGTTTGTTTTGGTTTTTGTTCACAAGTCCACAGCTAATCAGTTTCCTTTTAAATCATACAATATGTTGCCCCTTTTTATAGGTTTTAGAGTCCAGATAAAGTTTTAACAGAAATTCAATACTGTGCACACAACCATATTAACTGTACTAAGCCGGCAAAATAATAATACTTCCTAACAAAAATTTGTTGCAGGCCTGTATCGATGCTCGTGTTCGTTGAGACCAAAAACTCTGCGGTCGTTTCACTCTCAAACGAGCAGAAAATAACTTTACTGTAGGTACCTTTCTTCCAGAGTTAGGTGATCATCCAGGGAAGCTAACAGTCCACAGCTGTCGGTCCAGGAAGCAGAAGGCAGCCGCAGCAGGGCACACTCACGGAGTTTGGGTTGATATCCAGCGTTGCCAGAGGAACCCCGAGCGTCCTGGATGGCTCGGAGCGCTATCTGGTGGTGGTCCGTCGTCTCCTGGCCGGAAACTGTCCACGAGGCTAGAGTGTCAAGCTGGGTTAGCTCAGTTAGCTTAGCCTGCGGTCTCTCCACTTTAAAAAACGCTCACTTGTCTAACGAGCGAACATGCCCGGTTACAATGTTGAAAAACCTCGTGCAGACGTTTTCAGTAACTCTCAATATAATGTCCTTTTACAGATTATCTCATTGAAAATCCGTGACACATACTCTGCAAACTATTTCTGTCACAACTTCAGACGTCTACATGCCCAAACTCCGCTGTTCTCCTCCATAACACTCGCGTCTCCTTCCCGATACCCCCTGCGTCGTCGCCCCCCTCTTTCAAAATAAAATCACTCATGTCAACAGAAAGCAGTTCTTTCGAAAGAGTACCATAGAAATAACAGTTTTCCTTTTCTCAAATATCAAATTAAATAGAATAAACGACACATAGCAATTTAAAAAAACTTAAACCCTTTTTAAGCAATTTTAACACATGAACTAGAAATTTCACTAGGGTTAGGGTTAGGGTTAGGATTAGGAGTGACTTATGGTAATTATATATGTGTATATTTTATATAATGTTGAATAACTTTTGCTAGGAAGGTGGTAGAGAGTTGAAAGTGTGACCTACCCCCCCATTTGTGGCCACGTGCTTTCCATTGGTAGCAGCCACTTGTGTGCAGGACTTCCGGTTCCGGAGATACGCCCCTTTTTTGTCTGTAAATGTGTGTATCTCGGGAAGCGTAGGTCGTAGAGACTCGGGGACAAGTGTGGCGTGTTCAGAAGGGTCGAATTATGGCAGACGGAGCTTGGTTTGAAGCGTCTAGGACGCACGGTTCCGGAGTTATGACCCACCAAAGTCCCCCCCTAGAAATGAATGGAGTTGGTCCGGAGTTGAAATTTGACCAAGTGTTTTTGTGAAAAAAGTTGTTCCAGGACATGTCTAGGAGCACGTTTCAGGCCATTTGGAGTCGTTTGATACCTATATTGAAGTAGCAAAATTTTGGTTAGGGTTAGGGTTAGGGTAAGACTCCGGGGGCGTGGTTTGGGTTAGGTAGGGGGATAAAAACCACTCAAATTGGGGACTTTTGCCACTAACTTTGGATAGGAATGTCGTAGAGAGATGATTCTGGTGTCTACGTGTCCGTCTAGCCGAGCCGGGTTGATAGAGACTGGAACCGTGCATGTGGGACTTCCGGTTCCGGAGATATTGTGGAAAGTCCCCGAAAAACTGGGGACTTTTGGGACTAACTTTTGATAGGAGTGAGGTAGAGAGATGGGAGTGGTATCTCCGTGTTCCTGGGGCCGATCCGGGTTGATAGAGACCGGAACCGTGACTGTGTGAATTACGGTTCTGGAGTTATGGACCGTCAAAGTCCCCCCCTAGAAATGAAGTGAAATTTGACCAAGTGTTTTTGTGAAAAAAGTTGTTCCAGGACATGTCTAGGAGCACGTTTCAGGCCATTTGGAGTCGTTTGATACCTATATTGAAGTACCGAAATTTTGGTTGCACACTTGTGATTTTTCAGCTGGACGTCCATTGGTTAGGGTTAGGCATGCCCCCAGGAGTTGGTTAAGGTTAGTAAAAGAGGACAGGGAGAGGTTAGATAGAGGTAAGTGTAAGGTAAGGTAAGTGATTGTGTCAGGATTAGGAGTGACTTATGGTAATTATATATGTGTATATTTTATATAATGTTGAATAACTTTTGCTAGGAAGGTGGTAGAGAGTTGAAAGTGTGACCTACCCCCCATTTGTGGCCACGTGCTTTCCATTGGTAGCAGCCACTTGTGTGCAGGACTTCCGGTTCCGGAGATACGCCCCTTTTTTGTCTGTAAATGTGTGTATCTCGGGAAGCGTAGGTCGTAGAGACTCGGGGACAAGTGTGGCGTGTTCAGAAGGGTCGAATTATGGCAGACGGAGCTTGGTTTGAAGCGTCTAGGACGCACGGTTCCGGAGTTATGACCCCCAAAGTCCCCCCCTAGAAATGAATGGAGTTGGTCCGGAGTTGAAATTTGACCAAGTGTTTTTGTGAAAAAAGTTGTTTCCAGGACATGTCTAGGAGCACGTTTCAGGCCATTTGGAGTCGTTTGATACCTATATTGAAGTAGCAAAATTTTGGTTAGGGTTAGGGTTAGGGTAAGACTCCGGGGCGTGGTTTGGGTTAGGTAGGGGGATAAAAACCACTCAAATTGGGGACTTTTGCCACTAACTTTGGATAGGAATGTCGTAGAGAGATGATTCTGGTGTCTACGTGTCCGTCTAGCCGAGCCGGGTTGATAGAGACCGGAACCGTGCATGTGGGACTTCCGGTTCCGGAGATATTGCGGAAAGTCCCCGAAAAACTGGGGACTTTTGGGACTAACTTTTGCTAGGAGTGAGGTAGAGAGATGGGAGTGGTATCTACGTGTTCCTGGGGCCGATCCGGGTTGATAGAGACCGGAACCGTGACTGTGTGAATTAGGGTTCTGGAGTTATGGACCGTCAAAGTCCCCCCCTAGAAATGAAGTGAAATTTGACCAAGTGTTTTTGTGAAAAAAGTTGTTCCAGGACATGTCTAGGAGCACGTTTCAGGCCATTTGGAGTCGTTTGATACCTATATTGAAGTAGCCAAATTTTGGTTGCACACTTGTGATTTTTCAGCTGGACGTCCATTGGTTAGGGTTAGGCATGCCCCCAGGAGTTGGTTAAGGTTAGTAAAAGAGGACAGGGAGAGGTTAGATAGAGGTAATATAAGGTAAGGTAAGTGATTGTGTTAGGGTTAGGGTTAGGTGAAAGAGAAATCCATGTGGGTTAGGGTTAGGGTAGGGGGTTAGGATTAGGAGTGACTTATGGTAAGGGTTAGGGTTAGGGTTAGGGTTAGGGTTAGGGTTAGGGGTTAGGGTTAGGGGTTAGGGTTAGGGTTAGGGTTAGGGTTAGGGTAGGGGACTGTCTCCTTCCTATAAGGGAAGGAAGGTGCTCTGTCCTTCCAGCCGGAAGGCCTTCCGGGACCCCGGTCCCAAGTTGGCTGGCGGGTCTGCTTCTTTCTCCGTCCGTAACGGACCTCCGTCCAGCCGTCCATTCTATCTTGAGAGATTCGTGGGAAGGGTTAGGGGTTAGGGTTAGGGTTAGGGTTAGGGGTTAGGGTTAGGGGTTAGGGGTTAGGGGTAGGGTTAGGGTTAGGATTAGGAGTGACTTATGGTAATTATATATGTCTATATTTTATATAATGTTGAATAACTTTTGCTAGGAAGGTGGTAGAGAGTTGAAAGTGTGACCTACCCCCCATTTGTGGCCACGTGCTTTCCATTGGTAGCAGCCACTTGTGTGCAGGACTTCCGGTTCCGGAGATACGCCCCTTTTTTGTCTGTAAATGTGTGTATCTCGGGAAGCGTAGGTCGTAGAGACTCGGGGACAAGTGTGGCGTGTTCAGAAGGGTCGAATTATGGCAGACGGAGCTTGGTTTGAAGCGTCTAGGACGCACGGTTCCGGAGTTATGACCCCCCAAAGTCCCCCCATCGAAATGAATGGAGTTGGTCCGGAGTTGAAATTTGACCAAGTGTTTTTGTGAAAAAAGTTGTTCCAGGACATGTCTAGGAGCACGTTTCAGGCCATTTGGAGTCGTTTGATACCTATATTGAAGTAGCAAAATAGGGTTAGGGTTAGGGTTAGGGTTAGGGTTAGGGTTAGGTAGGGGGGTAAAAACCACTCAAATTGGGGACTTTTGCCACTAACTTTGGATAGGAATGTCGTAGAGAGATGATTCTGGTGTCTACGTGTTCGTCTAGCCCAGCCGGGTTGATAGAGACCGGAACCGTGCATGTGGGACTTCCGGTTCCGGAGATATTGCGGAAAGTCCCCGAAAAACTGGGGACTTTTGGGACTAACTTTTGATAGGAGTGAGGTAGAGAGATGGGAGTGATATCTACGTGTTCCTGGGGCCGATCCGGGTTGATAGAGACCGGAACCGTGACTGTGTGAATTACGGTTGTGGAGTTATGGACCGTCAAAGTCCCCCCATAGAAATGAAGTGAAATTTGACCAAGTGTTTTTGTGAAAAAAGTTGTTCCAGGACATGTCTAGGAGCACGTTTCAGGCCATTTGGAGTCGTTTGATACCTATATTGAAGTAGCCAAATTTTGGTTGCACACTTGTGATTTTTCAGCTGGACGTCCATTGGTTAGGGTTAGGCATGCCCCCAGGAGTTGGTTAAGGGGGGTTAGGGTTAGGGTTAGGGTTAGGGTTAGGGTTAGGGTTAGGGTTAGGGTTAGGGTTAGGGTTAGGGGGTTAGGGTTAGGATTAGGAGTGACTTATGGTAATTATATATGTCTATATTTTATATAATGTTGAATAACTTTTGCTAGGAAGGTGGTAGAGAGTTGAAAGTGTGACCTACCCCCATTTGTGGCCACGTGCTTTCCATTGGTAGCAGCCACTTGTGTGCAGGACTTCCGGTTCCGGAGATACGCCCCTTTTTTGTCTGTAAATGTGTGTATCTCGGGAAGCGTAGGTCGTAGAGACTCGGGGACAAGTGTGGCGTGTTCAGAAGGGTCGAATTATGGCAGACGGAGCTTGGTTTGAAGCGTCTAGGACGCACGGTTCCGGAGTTATGACCCCCCAAAGTCCCCCCATCGAAATGAATGGAGTTGGTCCGGAGTTGAAATTTGACCAAGTGTTTTTGTGAAAAAAGTTGTTCCAGGACATGTCTAGGAGCACGTTTCAGGCCATTTGGAGTCGTTTGATACCTATATTGAAGTAGCAAAATAGGGTTAGGGTTAGGGTTAGGGTTAGGGTTAGGGTTAGGGTTAGGTAGGGGGATAAAAACCACTCAAATTGGGGACTTTTGCCACTAACTTTGGATAGGAATGTCGTAGAGAGATGATTCTGGTGTCTACGTGTCCGTCTAGCCGAGCCGGGTTGATAGAGACCGGAACCGTGCATGTGGGACTTCCGGTTCCGGAGATATTGCGGAAAGTCCCCGAAAAACTGGGGACTTTTGGGACTAACTTTTGCTAGGAGTGAGGTAGAGAGATGGGAGTGGTATCTACGTGTTCCTGGGGCCGATCCGGGTTGATAGAGACCGGAACCGTGACTGTGTGAATTAGGGTTCTGGAGTTATGGACCGTCAAAGTCCCCCCTAGAAATGAAGTGAAATTTGACCAAGTGTTTTTGTGAAAAAAGTTGTTCCAGGACATGTCTAGGAGCACGTTTCAGGCCATTTGGAGTCGTTTGATACCTATATTGAAGTAGCCAAATTTTGGTTGCACACTTGTGATTTTTCAGCTGGACGTCCATTGGTTAGGGTTAGGCATGCCCCCAGGAGTTGGTTAAGGTTAGTAAAAGAGGACAGGGAGAGGTTAGATAGAGGTAATATAAGGTAAGGTAAGTGATTGTGTTAGGGTTAGGGTTAGGTGAAAGAGAAATCCATGTGGGTTAGGGTTAGGGTAGGGGGTTAGGATTAGGAGTGACTTATGGTAAGGGTTAGGGTTAGGGTTAGGGTTAGGGTTAGGGGTTAGGGTTAGGGGTTAGGATTAGGAGTGACTTATGGTAATTATATATGTGTATATTTTATATAATGTTGAATAACTTTTGCTAGGAAGGTGGTAGAGAGTTGAAAGTGTGACCTACCCCCCATTTGTGGCCACGTGCTTTCCATTGGTAGCAGCCACTTGTGTGCAGGACTTCCGGTTCCGGAGATACGCCCCTTTTTTGTCTGTAAATGTGTGTATCTCGGGAAGCGTAGGTCGTAGAGACTCGGGGACAAGTGTGGCGTGTTCAGAAGGGTCGAATTATGGCAGACGGAGCTTGGTTTGAAGCGTCTAGGACGCACGGTTCCGGAGTTATGACCCACCAAAGTCCCCCCCTAGAAATGAATGGAGTTGGTCCGGAGTTGAAATTTGACCAAGTGTTTTTGTGAAAAAAGTTGTTCCAGGACATGTCTAGGAGCACGTTTCAGGCCATTTGGAGTCGTTTGATACCTATATTGAAGTAGCAAAATTTTGGTTAGGGTTAGGGTTAGGGTAAGACTCCGGGGCGTGGTTTGGGTTAGGTAGGGGGATAAAAACCACTCAAATTGGGGACTTAGGGTTAGGGTTAGGGGGTTAGGGTTAGGGTTAGGGTTAGGGTTAGGGTTAGGGTTAGGGTTAGGGGGTTAGGGTTAGGGTTAGGATTAGGAGTGACTTATGGTAATTATATATGTGTATATTTTATATAATGTTGAATAACTTTTGCTAGGAAGGTGGTAGAGAGTTGAAAGTGTGACCTACCCCCCATTTGTGGCCACGTGCTTTCCATTGGTAGCAGCCACTTGTGTGCAGGACTTCCGGTTCCGGAGATACGCCCCTTTTTTGTCTGTAAATGTGTGTATCTCGGGAAGCGTAGGTCGTAGAGACTCGGGGACAAGTGTGGCGTGTTCAGAAGGGTCGAATTATGGCAGACGGAGCTTGGTTTGAAGCGTCTAGGACGCACGGTTCCGGAGTTATGACCCACCAAAGTCCCCCCCTAGAAATGAATGGAGTTGGTCCGGAGTTGAAATTTGACCAAGTGTTTTTGTGAAAAAAGTTGTTCCAGGACATGTCTAGGAGCACGTTTCAGGCCATTTGGAGTCGTTTGATACCTATATTGAAGTAGCAAAATTTTGGTTAGGGTTAGGGTTAGGGTAAGACTCCGGGCGTGGTTTGGGTTAGGGTTAGGGTTAGGGTTAGGGTTAGGGTTAGGTAGGGGATAAAAACCACTCAAATTGGGGACTTTTGCCACTAACTTTGGATAGGAATGTCGTAGAGAGATGATTCTGGTGTCTACGTGTCCGTCTAGCCGAGCCGGGTTGATAGAGACCGGAACCGTGCATGTGGGACTTCCGGTTCCGGAGATATTGCGGAAAGTCCCCGAAAAACTGGGGACTTTTGGGACTAACTTTTGCTAGGAGTGAGGTAGAGAGATGGGAGTGGTATCTACGTGTTCCTGGGGCCGATCCGGGTTGATAGAGACCGGAACCGTGACTGTGTGAATTAGGGTTCTGGAGTTATGGACCGTCAAAGTCCCCCCCTAGAAATGAAGTGAAATTTGACCAAGTGTTTTTGTGAAAAAAGTTGTTCCAGGACATGTCTAGGAGCACGTTTCAGGCCATTTGGAGTCGTTTGATACCTATATTGAAGTAGCCAAATTTTGGTTGCACACTTGTGATTTTTCAGCTGGACGTCCATTGGTTAGGGTTAGGCATGCCCCCAGGAGTTGGTTAAGGTTAGTAAAAGAGGACAGGGAGAGGTTAGATAGAGGTAATATAAGGTAAGGTAAGTGATTGTGTTAGGGTTAGGGTTAGGTGAAAGAGAAATCCATGTGGGTTAGGGTTAGGGTAGGGGGTTAGGATTAGGAGTGACTTATGGTAAGGGTTAGGGTTAGGGTTAGGGTTAGGGTTAGGGTTAGGGGTTAGGGTTAGGGGTTAGGGTTAGGGTTAGGGTTAGGGTTAGGGTAGGGGACTGTCTCCTTCCTATAAGGGAAGGAAGGTGCTCTGTCCTTCCAGCCGGAAGGCCTTCCGGGACCCCGGTCCCAAGTTGGCTGGCGGGTCTGCTTCTTTCTCCGTCCGTAACGGACCTCCGTCCAGCCGTCCATTCTATCTTGAGAGATTCGTGGGAAGGGTTAGGGGTTAGGGTTAGGGTTAGGGTTAGGGGTTAGGGTTAGGGGTTAGGGGTTAGGGGTAGGGTTAGGGTTAGGATTAGGAGTGACTTATGGTAATTATATATGTCTATATTTTATATAATGTTGAATAACTTTTGCTAGGAAGGTGGTAGAGAGTTGAAAGTGTGACCTACCCCCCATTTGTGGCCACGTGCTTTCCATTGGTAGCAGCCACTTGTGTGCAGGACTTCCGGTTCCGGAGATACGCCCCTTTTTTGTCTGTAAATGTGTGTATCTCGGGAAGCGTAGGTCGTAGAGACTCGGGGACAAGTGTGGCGTGTTCAGAAGGGTCGAATTATGGCAGACGGAGCTTGGTTTGAAGCGTCTAGGACGCACGGTTCCGGAGTTATGACCCCCAAAGTCCCCCCATCGAAATGAATGGAGTTGGTCCGGAGTTGAAATTTGACCAAGTGTTTTTGTGAAAAAAGTTGTTCCAGGACATGTCTAGGAGCACGTTTCAGGCCATTTGGAGTCGTTTGATACCTATATTGAAGTAGCAAAATAGGGTTAGGGTTAGGGTTAGGGTTAGGGTTAGGGTTAGGTAGGGGGGTAAAAACCACTCAAATTGGGGACTTTTGCCACTAACTTTGGATAGGAATGTCGTAGAGAGATGATTCTGGTGTCTACGTGTTCGTCTAGCCCAGCCGGGTTGATAGAGACCGGAACCGTGCATGTGGGACTTCCGGTTCCGGAGATATTGCGGAAAGTCCCCGAAAAACTGGGGACTTTTGGGACTAACTTTTGATAGGAGTGAGGTAGAGAGATGGGAGTGATATCTACGTGTTCCTGGGGCCGATCCGGGTTGATAGAGACCGGAACCGTGACTGTGTGAATTACGGTTGTGGAGTTATGGACCGTCAAAGTCCCCCCATAGAAATGAAGTGAAATTTGACCAAGTGTTTTTGTGAAAAAAGTTGTTCCAGGACATGTCTAGGAGCACGTTTCAGGCCATTTGGAGTCGTTTGATACCTATATTGAAGTAGCCAAATTTTGGTTGCACACTTGTGATTTTTCAGCTGGACGTCCATTGGTTAGGGTTAGGCATGCCCCCAGGAGTTGGTTAAGGGGGGTTAGGGTTAGGGGTAGGGTTAGGGTTAGGGTTAGGGTTAGGGTAGGGTTAGGGTTAGGGTTAGGGTTAGGGGGTTAGGGTTAGGATTAGGAGTGACTTATGGTAATTATATATGTCTATATTTTATATAATGTTGAATAACTTTTGCTAGGAAGGTGGTAGAGAGTTGAAAGTGTGACCTACCCCCCATTTGTGGCCACGTGCTTTCCATTGGTAGCAGCCACTTGTGTGCAGGACTTCCGGTTCCGGAGATACGCCCCTTTTTTGTCTGTAAATGTGTGTATCTCGGGAAGCGTAGGTCGTAGAGACTCGGGGACAAGTGTGGCGTGTTCAGAAGGGTCGAATTATGGCAGACGGAGCTTGGTTTGAAGCGTCTAGGACGCACGGTTCCGGAGTTATGACCCCCCAAAGTCCCCCCATCGAAATGAATGGAGTTGGTCCGGAGTTGAAATTTGACCAAGTGTTTTTGTGAAAAAAGTTGTTCCAGGACATGTCTAGGAGCACGTTTCAGGCCATTTGGAGTCGTTTGATACCTATATTGAAGTAGCAAAATAGGGTTAGGGTTAGGGTTAGGGTTAGGGTTAGGGTTAGGGTTAGGTAGGGGGATAAAAACCACTCAAATTGGGGACTTTTGCCACTAACTTTGGATAGGAATGTCGTAGAGAGATGATTCTGGTGTCTACGTGTCCGTCTAGCCGAGCCGGGTTGATAGAGACCGGAACCGTGCATGTGGGACTTCCGGTTCCGGAGATATTGCGGAAAGTCCCCGAAAAACTGGGGACTTTTGGGACTAACTTTTGCTAGGAGTGAGGTAGAGAGATGGGAGTGGTATCTACGTGTTCCTGGGGCCGATCCGGGTTGATAGAGACCGGAACCGTGACTGTGTGAATTAGGGTTCTGGAGTTATGGACCGTCAAAGTCCCCCCCTAGAAATGAAGTGAAATTTGACCAAGTGTTTTTGTGAAAAAAGTTGTTCCAGGACATGTCTAGGAGCACGTTTCAGGCCATTTGGAGTCGTTTGATACCTATATTGAAGTAGCCAAATTTTGGTTGCACACTTGTGATTTTTCAGCTGGACGTCCATTGGTTAGGGTTAGGCATGCCCCCAGGAGTTGGTTAAGGTTAGTAAAAGAGGACAGGGAGAGGTTAGATAGAGGTAATATAAGGTAAGGTAAGTGATTGTGTTAGGGTTAGGGTTAGGTGAAAGAGAAATCCATGTGGGTTAGGGTTAGGGTAGGGGGTTAGGATTAGGAGTGACTTATGGTAAGGGTTAGGGTTAGGGTTAGGGTTAGGGTTAGGGGTTAGGGTTAGGGGTTAGGATTAGGAGTGACTTATGGTAATTATATATGTGTATATTTTATATAATGTTGAATAACTTTTGCTAGGAAGGTGGTAGAGAGTTGAAAGTGTGACCTACCCCCCATTTGTGGCCACGTGCTTTCCATTGGTAGCAGCCACTTGTGTGCAGGACTTCCGGTTCCGGAGATACGCCCCTTTTTTGTCTGTAAATGTGTGTATCTCGGGAAGCGTAGGTCGTAGAGACTCGGGGACAAGTGTGGCGTGTTCAGAAGGGTCGAATTATGGCAGACGGAGCTTGGTTTGAAGCGTCTAGGACGCACGGTTCCGGAGTTATGACCCACCAAAGTCCCCCCCTAGAAATGAATGGAGTTGGTCCGGAGTTGAAATTTGACCAAGTGTTTTTGTGAAAAAAGTTGTTCCAGGACATGTCTAGGAGCACGTTTCAGGCCATTTGGAGTCGTTTGATACCTATATTGAAGTAGCAAAATTTTGGTTAGGGTTAGGGTTAGGGTAAGACTCCGGGGCGTGGTTTGGGTTAGGTAGGGGGATAAAAACCACTCAAATTGGGGACTTAGGGTTAGGGTTAGGGGGTTAGGGTTAGGGTTAGGGTTAGGGTTAGGGTTAGGGTTAGGGTTAGGGTTAGGGGGTTAGGGTTAGGGTTAGGGTTAGGTAGGGGGATAAAAACCACTCAAATTGGGGACTTTTGCCACTAACTTTGGATAGGAATGTCGTAGAGAGATGATTCTGGTGTCTACGTGTCCGTCTAGCCGAGCCGGGTTGATAGAGACCGGAACCGTGCATGTGGGACTTCCGGTTCCGGAGATATTGCGGAAAGTCCCCGAAAAACTGGGGACTTTTGGGACTAACTTTTGCTAGGAGTGAGGTAGAGAGATGGGAGTGGTATCTACGTGTTCCTGGGGCCGATCCGGGTTGATAGAGACCGGAACCGTGACTGTGTGAATTAGGGTTCTGGAGTTATGGACCGTCAAAGTCCCCCCCTAGAAATGAAGTGAAATTTGACCAAGTGTTTTTGTGAAAAAAGTTGTTCCAGGACATGTCTAGGAGCACGTTTCAGGCCATTTGGAGTCGTTTGATACCTATATTGAAGTAGCCAAATTTTGGTTGCACACTTGTGATTTTTCAGCTGGACGTCCATTGGTTAGGGTTAGGCATGCCCCCAGGAGTTGGTTAAGGTTAGTAAAAGAGGACAGGGAGAGGTTAGATAGAGGTAATATAAGGTAAGGTAAGTGATTGTGTTAGGGTTAGGGTTAGGTGAAAGAGAAATCCATGTGGGTTAGGGTTAGGGTAGGGGGTTAGGATTAGGAGTGACTTATGGTAAGGGTTAGGGTTAGGGTTAGGGTTAGGGTTAGGGTTAGGGGTTAGGGTTAGGGGTTAGGGTTAGGGTTAGGGTTAGGGTTAGGGTAGGTAGGGGGGTAAAAACCACTCAAATTGGGGACTTTTGCCACTAACTTTGGATAGGAATGTCGTAGAGAGATGATTCTGGTGTCTACGTGTTCGTCTAGCCCAGCCGGGTTGATAGAGACCGGAACCGTGCATGTGGGACTTCCGGTTCCGGAGATATTGCGGAAAGTCCCCGAAAAACTGGGGACTTTTGGGACTAACTTTTGATAGGAGTGAGGTAGAGAGATGGGAGTGATATCTACGTGTTCCTGGGGCCGATCCGGGTTGATAGAGACCGGAACCGTGACTGTGTGAATTACGGTTGTGGAGTTATGGACCGTCAAAGTCCCCCCATAGAAATGAAGTGAAATTTGACCAAGTGTTTTTGTGAAAAAAGTTGTTCCAGGACATGTCTAGGAGCACGTTTCAGGCCATTTGGAGTCGTTTGATACCTATATTGAAGTAGCCAAATTTTGGTTGCACACTTGTGATTTTTCAGCTGGACGTCCATTGGTTAGGGTTAGGCATGCCCCCAGGAGTTGGTTAAGGGGGGTTAGGGTTAGGGGTAGGGTTAGGGTTAGGGTTAGGGTTAGGGTAGGGTTAGGGTTAGGGTTAGGGTTAGGGGGTTAGGGTTAGGATTAGGAGTGACTTATGGTAATTATATATGTCTATATTTTATATAATGTTGAATAACTTTTGCTAGGAAGGTGGTAGAGAGTTGAAAGTGTGACCTACCCCCCATTTGTGGCCACGTGCTTTCCATTGGTAGCAGCCACTTGTGTGCAGGACTTCCGGTTCCGGAGATACGCCCCTTTTTTGTCTGTAAATGTGTGTATCTCGGGAAGCGTAGGTCGTAGAGACTCGGGGACAAGTGTGGCGTGTTCAGAAGGGTCGAATTATGGCAGACGGAGCTTGGTTTGAAGCGTCTAGGACGCACGGTTCCGGAGTTATGACCCCCAAAGTCCCCCCATCGAAATGAATGGAGTTGGTCCGGAGTTGAAATTTGACCAAGTGTTTTTGTGAAAAAAGTTGTTCCAGGACATGTCTAGGAGCACGTTTCAGGCCATTTGGAGTCGTTTGATACCTATATTGAAGTAGCCAAATTTTGGTTAGGGTTAGGGTTAGGATTAGGAGTGACTTATGGTAATTATATATGTGTATATTTTATATAATGTTGAATAACTTTTGCTAGGAAGGTGGTAGAGAGTTGAAAGTGTGACCTACCCCCCCATTTGTGGCCACGTGCTTTCCATTGGTAGCAGCCACTTGTGTGCAGGACTTCCGGTTCCGGAGATACGCCCCTTTTTTGTCTGTAAATGTGTGTATCTCGGGAAGCGTAGGTCGTAGAGACTCGGGGACAAGTGTGGCGTGTTCAGAAGGGTCGAATTATGGCAGACGGAGCTTGGTTTGAAGCGTCTAGGACGCACGGTTCCGGAGTTATGACCCACCAAAGTCCCCCCCTAGAAATGAATGGAGTTGGTCCGGAGTTGAAATTTGACCAAGTGTTTTTGTGAAAAAAGTTGTTCCAGGACATGTCTAGGAGCACGTTTCAGGCCATTTGGAGTCGTTTGATACCTATATTGAAGTAGCAAAATTTTGGTTAGGGTTAGGGTTAGGGTAAGACTCCGGGGCGTGGTTTGGGTTAGGTAGGGGGATAAAAACCACTCAAATTGGGGACTTAGGGTTAGGGTTAGGGGGTTAGGGTTAGGGTTAGGGTTAGGGTTAGGGTCAGGGTTAGGGTTAGGGTTAGGGTTAGGGTTAGGGGGTTAGGGGGGGGTTAGGGTTAGGGTTAGGTAGGGGGATAAAAACCACTCAAATTGGGGACTTTTGCCACTAACTTTGGATAGGAATGTCGTAGAGAGATGATTCTGGTGTCTACGTGTCCGTCTAGCCGAGCCGGGTTGATAGAGACCGGAACCGTGCATGTGGGACTTCCGGTTCCGGAGATATTGCGGAAAGTCCCCGAAAAACTGGGGACTTTTGGGACTAACTTTTGCTAGGAGTGAGGTAGAGAGATGGGAGTGGTATCTACGTGTTCCTGGGGCCGATCCGGGTTGATAGAGACCGGAACCGTGACTGTGTGAATTAGGGTTCTGGAGTTATGGACCGTCAAAGTCCCCCCCTAGAAATGAAGTGAAATTTGACCAAGTGTTTTTGTGAAAAAAGTTGTTCCAGGACATGTCTAGGAGCACGTTTCAGGCCATTTGGAGTCGTTTGATACCTATATTGAAGTAGCCAAATTTTGGTTGCACACTTGTGATTTTTCAGCTGGACGTCCATTGGTTAGGGTTAGGCATGCCCCCAGGAGTTGGTTAAGGTTAGTAAAAGAGGACAGGGAGAGGTTAGATAGAGGTAATATAAGGTAAGGTAAGTGATTGTGTTAGGGTTAGGGTTAGGTGAAAGAGAAATCCATGTGGGTTAGGGTTAGGGTAGGGGGTTAGGATTAGGAGTGACTTATGGTAAGGGTTAGGGTTAGGGTTAGGGTTAGGGTTAGGGTTAGGGGTTAGGATTAGGAGTGACTTATGGTAATTATATATGTCTATATTTTATATAATGTTGAATAACTTTTGCTAGGAAGGTGGTAGAGAGTTGAAAGTGTGACCTACCCCCCATTTGTGGCCACGTGCTTTCCATTGGTAGCAGCCACTTGTGTGCAGGACTTCCGGTTCCGGAGATACGCCCCTTTTTTGTCTGTAAATGTGTGTATCTCGGGAAGCGTAGGTCGTAGAGACTCGGGGACAAGTGTGGCGTGTTCAGAAGGGTCGAATTATGGCAGACGGAGCTTGGTTTGAAGCGTCTAGGACGCACGGTTCCGGAGTTATGACCCCCCAAAGTCCCCCCATCGAAATGAATGGAGTTGGTCCGGAGTTGAAATTTGACCAAGTGTTTTTGTGAAAAAAGTTGTTCCAGGACATGTCTAGGAGCACGTTTCAGGCCATTTGGAGTCGTTTGATACCTATATTGAAGTAGCAAAATAGGGTTAGGGTTAGGGTTAGGGTTAGGGTTAGGGTTAGGTAGGGGGGTAAAAACCACTCAAATTGGGGACTTTTGCCACTAACTTTGGATAGGAATGTCGTAGAGAGATGATTCTGGTGTCTACGTGTTCGTCTAGCCCAGCCGGGTTGATAGAGACCGGAACCGTGCATGTGGGACTTCCGGTTCCGGAGATATTGCGGAAAGTCCCCGAAAAACTGGGGACTTTTGGGACTAACTTTTGATAGGAGTGAGGTAGAGAGATGGGAGTGATATCTACGTGTTCCTGGGGCCGATCCGGGTTGATAGAGACCGGAACCGTGACTGTGTGAATTACGGTTGTGGAGTTATGGACCGTCAAAGTCCCCCCATAGAAATGAAGTGAAATTTGACCAAGTGTTTTTGTGAAAAAAGTTGTTCCAGGACATGTCTAGGAGCACGTTTCAGGCCATTTGGAGTCGTTTGATACCTATATTGAAGTAGCCAAATTTTGGTTGCACACTTGTGATTTTTCAGCTGGACGTCCATTGGTTAGGGTTAGGCATGCCCCCAGGAGTTGGTTAAGGGGGGTTAGGGTTAGGGGTAGGGTTAGGGTTAGGGTTAGGGTTAGGGTAGGGTTAGGGTTAGGGTTAGGGTTAGGGGGTTAGGGTTAGGATTAGGAGTGACTTATGGTAATTATATATGTCTATATTTTATATAATGTTGAATAACTTTTGCTAGGAAGGTGGTAGAGAGTTGAAAGTGTGACCTACCCCCCATTTGTGGCCACGTGCTTTCCATTGGTAGCAGCCACTTGTGTGCAGGACTTCCGGTTCCGGAGATACGCCCCTTTTTTGTCTGTAAATGTGTGTATCTCGGGAAGCGTAGGTCGTAGAGACTCGGGGACAAGTGTGGCGTGTTCAGAAGGGTCGAATTATGGCAGACGGAGCTTGGTTTGAAGCGTCTAGGACGCACGGTTCCGGAGTTATGACCCCCAAAGTCCCCCCATCGAAATGAATGGAGTTGGTCCGGAGTTGAAATTTGACCAAGTGTTTTTGTGAAAAAAGTTGTTCCAGGACATGTCTAGGAGCACGTTTCAGGCCATTTGGAGTCGTTTGATACCTATATTGAAGTAGCAAAATAGGGTTAGGGTTAGGGTTAGGGTTAGGGTTAGGGTTAGGGTTAGGTAGGGGGATAAAAACCACTCAAATTGGGGACTTTTGCCACTAACTTTGGATAGGAATGTCGTAGAGAGATGATTCTGGTGTCTACGTGTCCGTCTAGCCGAGCCGGGTTGATAGAGACCGGAACCGTGCATGTGGGACTTCCGGTTCCGGAGATATTGCGGAAAGTCCCCGAAAAACTGGGGACTTTTGGGACTAACTTTTGCTAGGAGTGAGGTAGAGAGATGGGAGTGGTATCTACGTGTTCCTGGGGCCGATCCGGGTTGATAGAGACCGGAACCGTGACTGTGTGAATTAGGGTTCTGGAGTTATGGACCGTCAAAGTCCCCCCCTAGAAATGAAGTGAAATTTGACCAAGTGTTTTTGTGAAAAAAGTTGTTCCAGGACATGTCTAGGAGCACGTTTCAGGCCATTTGGAGTCGTTTGATACCTATATTGAAGTAGCCAAATTTTGGTTGCACACTTGTGATTTTTCAGCTGGACGTCCATTGGTTAGGGTTAGGCATGCCCCCAGGAGTTGGTTAAGGTTAGTAAAAGAGGACAGGGAGAGGTTAGATAGAGGTAATATAAGGTAAGGTAAGTGATTGTGTTAGGGTTAGGGTTAGGTGAAAGAGAAATCCATGTGGGTTAGGGTTAGGGTAGGGGGTTAGGATTAGGAGTGACTTATGGTAAGGGTTAGGGTTAGGGTTAGGGTTAGGGTTAGGGGTTAGGGTTAGGGGTTAGGATTAGGAGTGACTTATGGTAATTATATATGTGTATATTTTATATAATGTTGAATAACTTTTGCTAGGAAGGTGGTAGAGAGTTGAAAGTGTGACCTACCCCCCATTTGTGGCCACGTGCTTTCCATTGGTAGCAGCCACTTGTGTGCAGGACTTCCGGTTCCGGAGATACGCCCCTTTTTTGTCTGTAAATGTGTGTATCTCGGGAAGCGTAGGTCGTAGAGACTCGGGGACAAGTGTGGCGTGTTCAGAAGGGTCGAATTATGGCAGACGGAGCTTGGTTTGAAGCGTCTAGGACGCACGGTTCCGGAGTTATGACCCACCAAAGTCCCCCCCTAGAAATGAATGGAGTTGGTCCGGAGTTGAAATTTGACCAAGTGTTTTTGTGAAAAAAGTTGTTCCAGGACATGTCTAGGAGCACGTTTCAGGCCATTTGGAGTCGTTTGATACCTATATTGAAGTAGCAAAATTTTGGTTAGGGTTAGGGTTAGGGTAAGACTCCGGGGCGTGGTTTGGGTTAGGTAGGGGGATAAAAACCACTCAAATTGGGGACTTAGGGTTAGGGTTAGGGGGTTAGGGTTAGGGTTAGGGTTAGGGTTAGGGTTAGGGTTAGGGTTAGGGTTAGGGGTAGGGTTAGGGGGTTAGGGTTAGGGTTAGGGTTAGGTAGGGGGATAAAAACCACTCAAATTGGGGACTTTTGCCACTAACTTTGGATAGGAATGTCGTAGAGAGATGATTCTGGTGTCTACGTGTCCGTCTAGCCGAGCCGGGTTGATAGAGACCGGAACCGTGCATGTGGGACTTCCGGTTCCGGAGATATTGCGGAAAGTCCCCGAAAAACTGGGGACTTTTGGGACTAACTTTTGCTAGGAGTGAGGTAGAGAGATGGGAGTGGTATCTACGTGTTCCTGGGGCCGATCCGGGTTGATAGAGACCGGAACCGTGACTGTGTGAATTAGGGTTCTGGAGTTATGGACCGTCAAAGTCCCCCCCTAGAAATGAAGTGAAATTTGACCAAGTGTTTTTGTGAAAAAAGTTGTTCCAGGACATGTCTAGGAGCACGTTTCAGGCCATTTGGAGTCGTTTGATACCTATATTGAAGTAGCCAAATTTTGGTTGCACACTTGTGATTTTTCAGCTGGACGTCCATTGGTTAGGGTTAGGCATGCCCCCAGGAGTTGGTTAAGGTTAGTAAAAGAGGACAGGGAGAGGTTAGATAGAGGTAATATAAGGTAAGGTAAGTGATTGTGTTAGGGTTAGGGTTAGGTGAAAGAGAAATCCATGTGGGTTAGGGTTAGGGTAGGGGGTTAGGATTAGGAGTGACTTATGGTAAGGGTTAGGGTTAGGGTTAGGGTTAGGGTTAGGGTTAGGGGTTAGGATTAGGAGTGACTTATGGTAATTATATATGTCTATATTTTATATAATGTTGAATAACTTTTGCTAGGAAGGTGGTAGAGAGTTGAAAGTGTGACCTACCCCCCATTTGTGGCCACGTGCTTTCCATTGGTAGCAGCCACTTGTGTGCAGGACTTCCGGTTCCGGAGATACGCCCCTTTTTTGTCTGTAAATGTGTGTATCTCGGGAAGCGTAGGTCGTAGAGACTCGGGGACAAGTGTGGCGTGTTCAGAAGGGTCGAATTATGGCAGACGGAGCTTGGTTTGAAGCGTCTAGGACGCACGGTTCCGGAGTTATGACCCCCAAAGTCCCCCCATCGAAATGAATGGAGTTGGTCCGGAGTTGAAATTTGACCAAGTGTTTTTGTGAAAAAAGTTGTTCCAGGACATGTCTAGGAGCACGTTTCAGGCCATTTGGAGTCGTTTGATACCTATATTGAAGTAGCAAAATAGGGTTAGGGTTAGGGTTAGGGTTAGGGTTAGGGTTAGGTAGGGGGGTAAAAACCACTCAAATTGGGGACTTTTGCCACTAACTTTGGATAGGAATGTCGTAGAGAGATGATTCTGGTGTCTACGTGTTCGTCTAGCCCAGCCGGGTTGATAGAGACCGGAACCGTGCATGTGGGACTTCCGGTTCCGGAGATATTGCGGAAAGTCCCCGAAAAACTGGGGACTTTTGGGACTAACTTTTGATAGGAGTGAGGTAGAGAGATGGGAGTGATATCTACGTGTTCCTGGGGCCGATCCGGGTTGATAGAGACCGGAACCGTGACTGTGTGAATTACGGTTGTGGAGTTATGGACCGTCAAAGTCCCCCCATAGAAATGAAGTGAAATTTGACCAAGTGTTTTTGTGAAAAAAGTTGTTCCAGGACATGTCTAGGAGCACGTTTCAGGCCATTTGGAGTCGTTTGATACCTATATTGAAGTAGCCAAATTTTGGTTGCACACTTGTGATTTTTCAGCTGGACGTCCATTGGTTAGGGTTAGGCATGCCCCCAGGAGTTGGTTAAGGGGGGTTAGGGTTAGGGGTAGGGTTAGGGTTAGGGTTAGGGTTAGGGTAGGGTTAGGGTTAGGGTTAGGGTTAGGGGGTTAGGGTTAGGATTAGGAGTGACTTATGGTAATTATATATGTCTATATTTTATATAATGTTGAATAACTTTTGCTAGGAAGGTGGTAGAGAGTTGAAAGTGTGACCTACCCCCCATTTGTGGCCACGTGCTTTCCATTGGTAGCAGCCACTTGTGTGCAGGACTTCCGGTTCCGGAGATACGCCCCTTTTTTGTCTGTAAATGTGTGTATCTCGGGAAGCGTAGGTCGTAGAGACTCGGGGACAAGTGTGGCGTGTTCAGAAGGGTCGAATTATGGCAGACGGAGCTTGGTTTGAAGCGTCTAGGACGCACGGTTCCGGAGTTATGACCCCCCAAAGTCCCCCCATCGAAATGAATGGAGTTGGTCCGGAGTTGAAATTTGACCAAGTGTTTTTGTGAAAAAAGTTGTTCCAGGACATGTCTAGGAGCACGTTTCAGGCCATTTGGAGTCGTTTGATACCTATATTGAAGTAGCAAAATAGGGTTAGGGTTAGGGTTAGGGTTAGGGTTAGGGTTAGGGTTAGGTAGGGGGATAAAAACCACTCAAATTGGGGACTTTTGCCACTAACTTTGGATAGGAATGTCGTAGAGAGATGATTCTGGTGTCTACGTGTCCGTCTAGCCGAGCCGGGTTGATAGAGACCGGAACCGTGCATGTGGGACTTCCGGTTCCGGAGATATTGCGGAAAGTCCCCGAAAAACTGGGGACTTTTGGGACTAACTTTTGCTAGGAGTGAGGTAGAGAGATGGGAGTGGTATCTACGTGTTCCTGGGGCCGATCCGGGTTGATAGAGACCGGAACCGTGACTGTGTGAATTAGGGTTCTGGAGTTATGGACCGTCAAAGTCCCCCCCTAGAAATGAAGTGAAATTTGACCAAGTGTTTTTGTGAAAAAAGTTGTTCCAGGACATGTCTAGGAGCACGTTTCAGGCCATTTGGAGTCGTTTGATACCTATATTGAAGTAGCCAAATTTTGGTTGCACACTTGTGATTTTTCAGCTGGACGTCCATTGGTTAGGGTTAGGCATGCCCCCAGGAGTTGGTTAAGGTTAGTAAAAGAGGACAGGGAGAGGTTAGATAGAGGTAATATAAGGTAAGGTAAGTGATTGTGTTAGGGTTAGGGTTAGGTGAAAGAGAAATCCATGTGGGTTAGGGTTAGGGTAGGGGGTTAGGATTAGGAGTGACTTATGGTAAGGGTTAGGGTTAGGGTTAGGGTTAGGGTTAGGGGTTAGGGTTAGGGGTTAGGATTAGGAGTGACTTATGGTAATTATATATGTGTATATTTTATATAATGTTGAATAACTTTTGCTAGGAAGGTGGTAGAGAGTTGAAAGTGTGACCTACCCCCCATTTGTGGCCACGTGCTTTCCATTGGTAGCAGCCACTTGTGTGCAGGACTTCCGGTTCCGGAGATACGCCCCTTTTTTGTCTGTAAATGTGTGTATCTCGGGAAGCGTAGGTCGTAGAGACTCGGGGACAAGTGTGGCGTGTTCAGAAGGGTCGAATTATGGCAGACGGAGCTTGGTTTGAAGCGTCTAGGACGCACGGTTCCGGAGTTATGACCCACCAAAGTCCCCCCCTAGAAATGAATGGAGTTGGTCCGGAGTTGAAATTTGACCAAGTGTTTTTGTGAAAAAAGTTGTTCCAGGACATGTCTAGGAGCACGTTTCAGGCCATTTGGAGTCGTTTGATACCTATATTGAAGTAGCAAAATTTTGGTTAGGGTTAGGGTTAGGGTAAGACTCCGGGGCGTGGTTTGGGTTAGGTAGGGGGATAAAAACCACTCAAATTGGGGACTTAGGGTTAGGGTTAGGGGGTTAGGGTTAGGGTTAGGGTTAGGGTTAGGGTTAGGGTTAGGATTAGGAGTGACTTATGGTAATTATATATGTCTATATTTTATATAATGTTGAATAACTTTTGCTAGGAAGGTGGTAGAGAGTTGAAAGTGTGACCTACCCCCCATTTGTGGCCACGTGCTTTCCATTGGTAGCAGCCACTTGTGTGCAGGACTTCCGGTTCCGGAGATACGCCCCTTTTTTGTCTGTAAATGTGTGTATCTCGGGAAGCGTAGGTCGTAGAGACTCGGGGACAAGTGTGGCGTGTTCAGAAGGGTCGAATTATGGCAGACGGAGCTTGGTTTGAAGCGTCTAGGACGCACGGTTCCGGAGTTATGACCCCCCAAAGTCCCCCCATCGAAATGAATGGAGTTGGTCCGGAGTTGAAATTTGACCAAGTGTTTTTGTGAAAAAAGTTGTTCCAGGACATGTCTAGGAGCACGTTTCAGGCCATTTGGAGTCGTTTGATACCTATATTGAAGTAGCAAAATAGGGTTAGGGTTAGGGTTAGGGTTAGGGTTAGGGTTAGGGTTAGGTAGGGGGATAAAAACCACTCAAATTGGGGACTTTTGCCACTAACTTTGGATAGGAATGTCGTAGAGAGATGATTCTGGTGTCTACGTGTCCGTCTAGCCGAGCCGGGTTGATAGAGACCGGAACCGTGCATGTGGGACTTCCGGTTCCGGAGATATTGCGGAAAGTCCCCGAAAAACTGGGGACTTTTGGGACTAACTTTTGCTAGGAGTGAGGTAGAGAGATGGGAGTGGTATCTACGTGTTCCTGGGGCCGATCCGGGTTGATAGAGACCGGAACCGTGACTGTGTGAATTAGGGTTCTGGAGTTATGGACCGTCAAAGTCCCCCCCTAGAAATGAAGTGAAATTTGACCAAGTGTTTTTGTGAAAAAAGTTGTTCCAGGACATGTCTAGGAGCACGTTTCAGGCCATTTGGAGTCGTTTGATACCTATATTGAAGTAGCCAAATTTTGGTTGCACACTTGTGATTTTTCAGCTGGACGTCCATTGGTTAGGGTTAGGCATGCCCCCAGGAGTTGGTTAAGGTTAGTAAAAGAGGACAGGGAGAGGTTAGATAGAGGTAATATAAGGTAAGGTAAGTGATTGTGTTAGGGTTAGGGTTAGGTGAAAGAGAAATCCATGTGGGTTAGGGTTAGGGTAGGGGGTTAGGATTAGGAGTGACTTATGGTAAGGGTTAGGGTTAGGGTTAGGGTTAGGGTTAGGGTTAGGGGTTAGGGTTAGGGGTTAGGGTTAGGGTTAGGGTTAGGGTTAGGGTAGGGGACTGTCTCCTTCCTATAAGGGAAGGAAGGTGCTCTGTCCTTCCAGCCGGAAGGCCTTCCGGGACCCCGGTCCCAAGTTGGCTGGCGGGTCTGCTTCTTTCTCCGTCCGTAACGGACCTCCGTCCAGCCGTCCATTCTATCTTGAGAGATTCGTGGGAAGGGTTAGGGGTTAGGGTTAGGGTTAGGGTTAGGGGTTAGGGTTAGGGTTAGGGTTAGGGTTAGGATTAGGAGTGACTTATGGTAATTATATATGTCTATATTTTATATAATGTTGAATAACTTTTGCTAGGAAGGTGGTAGAGAGTTGAAAGTGTGACCTACCCCCCATTTGTGGCCACGTGCTTTCCATTGGTAGCAGCCACTTGTGTGCAGGACTTCCGGTTCCGGAGATACGCCCCTTTTTTGTCTGTAAATGTGTGTATCTCGGGAAGCGTAGGTCGTAGAGACTCGGGGACAAGTGTGGCGTGTTCAGAAGGGTCGAATTATGGCAGACGGAGCTTGGTTTGAAGCGTCTAGGACGCACGGTTCCGGAGTTATGACCCCCCAAAGTCCCCCCATCGAAATGAATGGAGTTGGTCCGGAGTTGAAATTTGACCAAGTGTTTTTGTGAAAAAAGTTGTTCCAGGACATGTCTAGGAGCACGTTTCAGGCCATTTGGAGTCGTTTGATACCTATATTGAAGTAGCAAAATAGGGTTAGGGTTAGGGTTAGGGTTAGGGTTAGGGTTAGGGTTAGGTAGGGGGATAAAAACCACTCAAATTGGGGACTTTTGCCACTAACTTTGGATAGGAATGTCGTAGAGAGATGATTCTGGTGTCTACGTGTCCGTCTAGCCGAGCCGGGTTGATAGAGACCGGAACCGTGCATGTGGGACTTCCGGTTCCGGAGATATTGCGGAAAGTCCCCGAAAAACTGGGGACTTTTGGGACTAACTTTTGCTAGGAGTGAGGTAGAGAGATGGGAGTGGTATCTACGTGTTCCTGGGGCCGATCCGGGTTGATAGAGACCGGAACCGTGACTGTGTGAATTAGGGTTCTGGAGTTATGGACCGTCAAAGTCCCCCCCTAGAAATGAAGTGAAATTTGACCAAGTGTTTTTGTGAAAAAAGTTGTTCCAGGACATGTCTAGGAGCACGTTTCAGGCCATTTGGAGTCGTTTGATACCTATATTGAAGTAGCCAAATTTTGGTTGCACACTTGTGATTTTTCAGCTGGACGTCCATTGGTTAGGGTTAGGCATGCCCCCAGGAGTTGGTTAAGGTTAGTAAAAGAGGACAGGGAGAGGTTAGATAGAGGTAATATAAGGTAAGGTAAGTGATTGTGTTAGGGTTAGGGTTAGGTGAAAGAGAAATCCATGTGGGTTAGGGTTAGGGTAGGGGGTTAGGATTAGGAGTGACTTATGGTAAGGGTTAGGGTTAGGGTTAGGGTTAGGGTTAGGGGTTAGGGTTAGGGGTTAGGATTAGGAGTGACTTATGGTAATTATATATGTGTATATTTTATATAATGTTGAATAACTTTTGCTAGGAAGGTGGTAGAGAGTTGAAAGTGTGACCTACCCCCCATTTGTGGCCACGTGCTTTCCATTGGTAGCAGCCACTTGTGTGCAGGACTTCCGGTTCCGGAGATACGCCCCTTTTTTGTCTGTAAATGTGTGTATCTCGGGAAGCGTAGGTCGTAGAGACTCGGGGACAAGTGTGGCGTGTTCAGAAGGGTCGAATTATGGCAGACGGAGCTTGGTTTGAAGCGTCTAGGACGCACGGTTCCGGAGTTATGACCCACCAAAGTCCCCCCCTAGAAATGAATGGAGTTGGTCCGGAGTTGAAATTTGACCAAGTGTTTTTGTGAAAAAAGTTGTTCCAGGACATGTCTAGGAGCACGTTTCAGGCCATTTGGAGTCGTTTGATACCTATATTGAAGTAGCAAAATTTTGGTTAGGGTTAGGGTTAGGGTAAGACTCCGGGGCGTGGTTTGGGTTAGGTAGGGGGATAAAAACCACTCAAATTGGGGACTTAGGGTTAGGGTTAGGGGGTTAGGGTTAGGGTTAGGGTTAGGGTTAGGGTTAGGGTTAGGATTAGGAGTGACTTATGGTAATTATATATGTCTATATTTTATATAATGTTGAATAACTTTTGCTAGGAAGGTGGTAGAGAGTTGAAAGTGTGACCTACCCCCCATTTGTGGCCACGTGCTTTCCATTGGTAGCAGCCACTTGTGTGCAGGACTTCCGGTTCCGGAGATACGCCCCTTTTTTGTCTGTAAATGTGTGTATCTCGGGAAGCGTAGGTCGTAGAGACTCGGGGACAAGTGTGGCGTGTTCAGAAGGGTCGAATTATGGCAGACGGAGCTTGGTTTGAAGCGTCTAGGACGCACGGTTCCGGAGTTATGACCCCCAAAGTCCCCCCATCGAAATGAATGGAGTTGGTCCGGAGTTGAAATTTGACCAAGTGTTTTTGTGAAAAAAGTTGTTCCAGGACATGTCTAGGAGCACGTTTCAGGCCATTTGGAGTCGTTTGATACCTATATTGAAGTAGCAAAATAGGGTTAGGGTTAGGGTTAGGGTTAGGGTTAGGGTTAGGGTTAGGTAGGGGGATAAAAACCACTCAAATTGGGGACTTTTGCCACTAACTTTGGATAGGAATGTCGTAGAGAGATGATTCTGGTGTCTACGTGTCCGTCTAGCCGAGCCGGGTTGATAGAGACCGGAACCGTGCATGTGGGACTTCCGGTTCCGGAGATATTGCGGAAAGTCCCCGAAAAACTGGGGACTTTTGGGACTAACTTTTGCTAGGAGTGAGGTAGAGAGATGGGAGTGGTATCTACGTGTTCCTGGGGCCGATCCGGGTTGATAGAGACCGGAACCGTGACTGTGTGAATTAGGGTTCTGGAGTTATGGACCGTCAAAGTCCCCCCCTAGAAATGAAGTGAAATTTGACCAAGTGTTTTTGTGAAAAAAGTTGTTCCAGGACATGTCTAGGAGCACGTTTCAGGCCATTTGGAGTCGTTTGATACCTATATTGAAGTAGCCAAATTTTGGTTGCACACTTGTGATTTTTCAGCTGGACGTCCATTGGTTAGGGTTAGGCATGCCCCCAGGAGTTGGTTAAGGTTAGTAAAAGAGGACAGGGAGAGGTTAGATAGAGGTAATATAAGGTAAGGTAAGTGATTGTGTTAGGGTTAGGGTTAGGTGAAAGAGAAATCCATGTGGGTTAGGGTTAGGGTAGGGGGTTAGGATTAGGAGTGACTTATGGTAAGGGTTAGGGTTAGGGTTAGGGTTAGGGTTAGGGTTAGGGGTTAGGGTTAGGGGTTAGGGTTAGGGTTAGGGTTAGGGTTAGGGTAGGGGACTGTCTCCTTCCTATAAGGGAAGGAAGGTGCTCTGTCCTTCCAGCCGGAAGGCCTTCCGGGACCCCGGTCCCAAGTTGGCTGGCGGGTCTGCTTCTTTCTCCGTCCGTAACGGACCTCCGTCCAGCCGTCCATTCTATCTTGAGAGATTCGTGGGAAGGGTTAGGGGTTAGGGTTAGGGTTAGGGTTAGGGGTTAGGGTTAGGGTTAGGGTTAGGGTTAGGATTAGGAGTGACTTATGGTAATTATATATGTCTATATTTTATATAATGTTGAATAACTTTTGCTAGGAAGGTGGTAGAGAGTTGAAAGTGTGACCTACCCCCCATTTGTGGCCACGTGCTTTCCATTGGTAGCAGCCACTTGTGTGCAGGACTTCCGGTTCCGGAGATACGCCCCTTTTTTGTCTGTAAATGTGTGTATCTCGGGAAGCGTAGGTCGTAGAGACTCGGGGACAAGTGTGGCGTGTTCAGAAGGGTCGAATTATGGCAGACGGAGCTTGGTTTGAAGCGTCTAGGACGCACGGTTCCGGAGTTATGACCCCCCAAAGTCCCCCCATCGAAATGAATGGAGTTGGTCCGGAGTTGAAATTTGACCAAGTGTTTTTGTGAAAAAAGTTGTTCCAGGACATGTCTAGGAGCACGTTTCAGGCCATTTGGAGTCGTTTGATACCTATATTGAAGTAGCAAAATAGGGTTAGGGTTAGGGTTAGGGTTAGGGTTAGGGTTAGGGTTAGGTAGGGGGATAAAAACCACTCAAATTGGGGACTTTTGCCACTAACTTTGGATAGGAATGTCGTAGAGAGATGATTCTGGTGTCTACGTGTCCGTCTAGCCGAGCCGGGTTGATAGAGACCGG
Source organism: Lagodon rhomboides (assembly GCA_039737535.1). Taxonomy (NCBI): domain Eukaryota; kingdom Metazoa; phylum Chordata; class Actinopteri; order Spariformes; family Sparidae; genus Lagodon; species Lagodon rhomboides. The sequence goes on from CM077795.1 coordinate 31,408,910, forward strand.
AACCGTGCATGTGGGACTTCCGGTTCCGGAGATATTGCGGAAAGTCCCCGAAAAACTGGGGACTTTTGGGACTAACTTTTGCTAGGAGTGAGGTAGAGAGATGGGAGTGGTATCTACGTGTTCCTGGGGCCGATCCGGGTTGATAGAGACCGGAACCGTGACTGTGTGAATTAGGGTTCTGGAGTTATGGACCGTCAAAGTCCCCCCCTAGAAATGAAGTGAAATTTGACCAAGTGTTTTTGTGAAAAAAGTTGTTCCAGGACATGTCTAGGAGCACGTTTCAGGCCATTTGGAGTCGTTTGATACCTATATTGAAGTAGCCAAATTTTGGTTGCACACTTGTGATTTTTCAGCTGGACGTCCATTGGTTAGGGTTAGGCATGCCCCCAGGAGTTGGTTAAGGTTAGTAAAAGAGGACAGGGAGAGGTTAGATAGAGGTAATATAAGGTAAGGTAAGTGATTGTGTTAGGGTTAGGGTTAGGTGAAAGAGAAATCCATGTGGGTTAGGGTTAGGGTAGGGGGTTAGGATTAGGAGTGACTTATGGTAAGGGTTAGGGTTAGGGTTAGGGTTAGGGTTAGGGGTTAGGGTTAGGGGTTAGGATTAGGAGTGACTTATGGTAATTATATATGTGTATATTTTATATAATGTTGAATAACTTTTGCTAGGAAGGTGGTAGAGAGTTGAAAGTGTGACCTACCCCCCATTTGTGGCCACGTGCTTTCCATTGGTAGCAGCCACTTGTGTGCAGGACTTCCGGTTCCGGAGATACGCCCCTTTTTTGTCTGTAAATGTGTGTATCTCGGGAAGCGTAGGTCGTAGAGACTCGGGGACAAGTGTGGCGTGTTCAGAAGGGTCGAATTATGGCAGACGGAGCTTGGTTTGAAGCGTCTAGGACGCACGGTTCCGGAGTTATGACCCACCAAAGTCCCCCCCTAGAAATGAATGGAGTTGGTCCGGAGTTGAAATTTGACCAAGTGTTTTTGTGAAAAAAGTTGTTCCAGGACATGTCTAGGAGCACGTTTCAGGCCATTTGGAGTCGTTTGATACCTATATTGAAGTAGCAAAATTTTGGTTAGGGTTAGGGTTAGGGTAAGACTCCGGGGCGTGGTTTGGGTTAGGTAGGGGGATAAAAACCACTCAAATTGGGGACTTAGGGTTAGGGTTAGGGGGTTAGGGTTAGGGTTAGGGTTAGGGTTAGGGTTAGGGTTAGGATTAGGAGTGACTTATGGTAATTATATATGTCTATATTTTATATAATGTTGAATAACTTTTGCTAGGAAGGTGGTAGAGAGTTGAAAGTGTGACCTACCCCCCATTTGTGGCCACGTGCTTTCCATTGGTAGCAGCCACTTGTGTGCAGGACTTCCGGTTCCGGAGATACGCCCCTTTTTTGTCTGTAAATGTGTGTATCTCGGGAAGCGTAGGTCGTAGAGACTCGGGGACAAGTGTGGCGTGTTCAGAAGGGTCGAATTATGGCAGACGGAGCTTGGTTTGAAGCGTCTAGGACGCACGGTTCCGGAGTTATGACCCCCAAAGTCCCCCCATCGAAATGAATGGAGTTGGTCCGGAGTTGAAATTTGACCAAGTGTTTTTGTGAAAAAAGTTGTTCCAGGACATGTCTAGGAGCACGTTTCAGGCCATTTGGAGTCGTTTGATACCTATATTGAAGTAGCAAAATAGGGTTAGGGTTAGGGTTAGGGTTAGGGTTAGGGTTAGGGTTAGGTAGGGGGATAAAAACCACTCAAATTG
>CM077796.1:0-55000 GCA_039737535.1 Lagodon rhomboides
TGGAACAACTTTTTTCACAAAAACACTTGGTCAAATTTCACTTCATTTCTATGGGGGGACTTTGGGGGGCCATAACTCCAGAACCCTAATTCCCACAGTCACGGTTCCGGTCTCTATCAACCCGGATCGGCCCCAGGAACACGTAGATACCACTCCCATCTCTCTACCTCACTCCTATCAAAAGTTAGTCCCAAAAGTCCCCAGTTTTTCGGGGACTTTCCGCAATATCTCCGGAACCGTAAGTCCCACATGCACGGTTCCGGTCTCTATCAACCCGGCTCGGCTAGACGGACACGTAGACACCAGAATCATCTCTCTACGACATTCCTATCCAAAGTTAGTGGCAAAAGTCCCCAATTTGAGTGGTTTTTATCCCCCTACCTAACCCAAACCACGCCCTCGGAGTCTTACCCTAACCCTAACCCTAACCAAAATTTTGCTACTTCAATATAGGTATCAAACGACTCCAAATGGCCTGAAACGTGCTCCTAGACATGTCCTGGAACAACTTTTTTCACAAAAACACTTGGTCAAATTTCAACTCCGGACCAACTCCATTCATTTCTAGGGGGGGACTTTGGGGGGTCATAACTCCGGAACCGTGCGTCCTAGACGCTTCAAACCAAGCTCCGTCTGCCATAATTCGACCCTTCTGAACACGCCACACTTGTCCCCGAGTCTCTACGACCTACGCTTCCCGAGATACACACATTTACAGACAAAAAAGGGGCGTATCTCCGGAACCGGAAGTCCTGCACACAAGTGGCTGCTACCAATGGAAAGCACGTGGCCACAAATGGGGGGTAGGTCACACTTTCAACTCTCTACCACCTTCCTAGCAAAACTTATTCAACATTATATAAAATATACACATATATAATTACCATAAGTCACTCCTAATCCTAACCCTAACCCTAACCCTAACACAATCACTTACCTTACCTTACACTTACCTCTATCTAACCTCTCCCTGTCCTCTTTTACTAACCTTAACCAACTCCTGGGGGCATGCCTAACCCTAACCAATGGACGTCCAGCTGAAAAATCACAAGTGTGCAACCAAAATTTGGCTACTTCAATATAGGTATCAAACGACTCCAAATGGCCTGAAACGTGCTCCTAGACATGTCCTGGAACAACTTTTTTCACAAAAACACTTGGTCAAATTTCAACTCCGGACCAACTCCATTCATTTCTAGGGGGGGACTTTGGGGGGTCATAACTCCGGAACCGTGCGTCCTAGACGCTTCAAACCAAGCTCCGTCTGCCATAATTCGACCCTTCTGAACACGCCACACTTGTCCCCGAGTCTCTACGACCTACGCTTCCCGAGATACACACATTTACAGACAAAAAAGGGGCGTATCTCCGGAACCGGAAGTCCTGCACACAAGTGGCTGCTACCAATGGAAAGCACGTGGCCACAAATGGGGGGGTAGGTCACACTTTCAACTCTCTACCACCTTCCTAGCAAAAGTTATTCAACATTATATAAAATATACACATATATAATTACCATAAGTCACTCCTAATCCTAACCCTAACCCTAACCCTAACCCTAACCCTAACCCTAACCCTAACCCTAACCCCCCCTAACCCTAACCCTACCCTAACCCTAACCCTACCAATGGAAAGCACGTGGCCACAAATGGGGGGTAGGTCACACTTTCAACTCTCTACCACCTTCCTAGCAAAACTTATTCAACATTATATAAAATATACACATATATAATTACCATAAGTCACTCCTAATCCTAACCCTAACCCTAACCCTAACACAATCACTTACCTTACCTTACACTTACCTCTATCTAACCTCTCCCTGTCCTCTTTTACTAACCTTAACCAACTCCTGGGGGCATGCCTAACCCTAACCAATGGACGTCCAGCTGAAAAATCACAAGTGTGCAACCCAAATTTTGGTACTTCAATATAGGTATCAAACGACTCCAAATGGCCTGAAACGTGCTCCTAGACATGTCCTGGAACAACTTTTTTCACAAAAACACTTGGTCAAATTTCACTTCATTTCTATGGGGGGACTTTGGGGGGCCATAACTCCAGAACCCTAATTCCCACAGTCACGGTTCCGGTCTCTATCAACCCGGATCGGCCCCAGGAACACGTAGATACCACTCCCATCTCTCTACCTCACTCCTATCAAAAGTTAGTCCCAAAAGTCCCCAGTTTTTCGGGGACTTTCCGCAATATCTCCGGAACCGTAAGTCCCACATGCACGGTTCCGGTCTCTATCAACCCGGCTCGGCTAGACGGACACGTAGACACCAGAATCATCTCTCTACGACATTCCTATCCAAAGTTAGTGGCAAAAGTCCCCAATTTGAGTGGTTTTTATCCCCCTACCTAACCCAAACCACGCCCCGGAGTCTTACCCTAACCCTAACCCTAACCAAAATTTTGCTACTTCAATATAGGTATCAAACGACTCCAAATGGCCTGAAACGTGCTCCTAGACATGTCCTGGAACAACTTTTTTCACAAAAACACTTGGTCAAATTTCAACTCCGGACCAACTCCATTCATTTCTAGGGGGGGACTTTGGGGGGTCATAACTCCGGAACCGTGCGTCCTAGACGCTTCAAACCAAGCTCCGTCTGCCATAATTCGACCCTTCTGAACACGCCACACTTGTCCCCGAGTCTCTACGACCTACGCTTCCCGAGATACACACATTTACAGACAAAAAAGGGGCGTATCTCCGGAACCGGAAGTCCTGCACACAAGTGGCTGCTACCAATGGAAAGCACGTGGCCACAAATGGGGGGTAGGTCACACTTTCAACTCTCTACCACCTTCCTAGCAAAACTTATTCAACATTATATAAAATATACACATATATAATTACCATAAGTCACTCCTAATCCTAACCCTAACCCTAACCCTAACACAATCACTTACCTTACCTTACACTTACCTCTATCTAACCTCTCCCTGTCCTCTTTTACTAACCTTAACCAACTCCTGGGGGCATGCCTAACCCTAACCAATGGACGTCCAGCTGAAAAATCACAAGTGTGCAACCAAAATTTGGCTACTTCAATATAGGTATCAAACGACTCCAAATGGCCTGAAACGTGCTCCTAGACATGTCCTGGAACAACTTTTTTCACAAAAACACTTGGTCAAATTTCAACTCCGGACCAACTCCATTCATTTCTAGGGGGGGACTTTGGGGGGTCATAACTCCGGAACCGTGCGTCCTAGACGCTTCAAACCAAGCTCCGTCTGCCATAATTCGACCCTTCTGAACACGCCACACTTGTCCCCGAGTCTCTACGACCTACGCTTCCCGAGATACACACATTTACAGACAAAAAAGGGGCGTATCTCCGGAACCGGAAGTCCTGCACACAAGTGGCTGCTACCAATGGAAAGCACGTGGCCACAAATGGGGGGGTAGGTCACACTTTCAACTCTCTACCACCTTCCTAGCAAAAGTTATTCAACATTATATAAAATATACACATATATAATTACCATAAGTCACTCCTAATCCTAACCCTAACCCTAACCCTAACCCTAACCCTAACCCTAACCCTAACCCCCCCCTAACCCTAACCCTACCCTAACCCTAACCCTACCAATGGAAAGCACGTGGCCACAAATGGGGGGTAGGTCACACTTTCAACTCTCTACCACCTTCCTAGCAAAACTTATTCAACATTATATAAAATATACACATATATAATTACCATAAGTCACTCCTAATCCTAACCCTAACCCTAACCCTAACACAATCACTTACCTTACCTTACACTTACCTCTATCTAACCTCTCCCTGTCCTCTTTTACTAACCTTAACCAACTCCTGGGGGCATGCCTAACCCTAACCAATGGACGTCCAGCTGAAAAATCACAAGTGTGCAACCCAAATTTTGGTACTTCAATATAGGTATCAAACGACTCCAAATGGCCTGAAACGTGCTCCTAGACATGTCCTGGAACAACTTTTTTCACAAAAACACTTGGTCAAATTTCACTTCATTTCTATGGGGGGACTTTGGGGGGCCATAACTCCAGAACCCTAATTCCCACAGTCACGGTTCCGGTCTCTATCAACCCGGATCGGCCCCAGGAACACGTAGATACCACTCCCATCTCTCTACCTCACTCCTATCAAAAGTTAGTCCCAAAAGTCCCCAGTTTTTCGGGGACTTTCCGCAATATCTCCGGAACCGTAAGTCCCACATGCACGGTTCCGGTCTCTATCAACCCGGCTCGGCTAGACGGACACGTAGACACCAGAATCATCTCTCTACGACATTCCTATCCAAAGTTAGTGGCAAAAGTCCCCAATTTGAGTGGTTTTTATCCCCCTACCTAACCCAAACCACGCCCCGGAGTCTTACCCTAACCCTAACCCTAACCAAAATTTTGCTACTTCAATATAGGTATCAAACGACTCCAAATGGCCTGAAACGTGCTCCTAGACATGTCCTGGAACAACTTTTTTCACAAAAACACTTGGTCAAATTTCAACTCCGGACCAACTCCATTCATTTCTAGGGGGGGACTTTGGGGGGTCATAACTCCGGAACCGTGCGTCCTAGACGCTTCAAACCAAGCTCCGTCTGCCATAATTCGACCCTTCTGAACACGCCACACTTGTCCCCGAGTCTCTACGACCTACGCTTCCCGAGATACACACATTTACAGACAAAAAAGGGGCGTATCTCCGGAACCGGAAGTCCTGCACACAAGTGGCTGCTACCAATGGAAAGCACGTGGCCACAAATGGGGGGGTAGGTCACACTTTCAACTCTCTACCACCTTCCTAGCAAAACTTATTCAACATTATATAAAATATACACATATATAATTACCATAAGTCACTCCTAATCCTAACCCTAACCCTAACCCTAACACAATCACTTACCTTACCTTACACTTACCTCTATCTAACCTCTCCCTGTCCTCTTTTACTAACCTTAACCAACTCCTGGGGGCATGCCTAACCCTAACCAATGGACGTCCAGCTGAAAAATCACAAGTGTGCAACCAAAATTTGGCTACTTCAATATAGGTATCAAACGACTCCAAATGGCCTGAAACGTGCTCCTAGACATGTCCTGGAACAACTTTTTTCACAAAAACACTTGGTCAAATTTCAACTCCGGACCAACTCCATTCATTTCTAGGGGGGGACTTTGGGGGGTCATAACTCCGGAACCGTGCGTCCTAGACGCTTCAAACCAAGCTCCGTCTGCCATAATTCGACCCTTCTGAACACGCCACACTTGTCCCCGAGTCTCTACGACCTACGCTTCCCGAGATACACACATTTACAGACAAAAAAGGGGCGTATCTCCGGAACCGGAAGTCCTGCACACAAGTGGCTGCTACCAATGGAAAGCACGTGGCCACAAATGGGGGGGTAGGTCACACTTTCAACTCTCTACCACCTTCCTAGCAAAAGTTATTCAACATTATATAAAATATACACATATATAATTACCATAAGTCACTCCTAATCCTAACCCTAACCCTAACCCTAACCCTAACCCTAACCCTAACCCTAACCCTAACCCCCCCTAACCCTAACCCTACCCTAACCCTAACCCTACCAATGGAAAGCACGTGGCCACAAATGGGGGGTAGGTCACACTTTCAACTCTCTACCACCTTCCTAGCAAAACTTATTCAACATTATATAAAATATACACATATATAATTACCATAAGTCACTCCTAATCCTAACCCTAACCCTAACCCTAACACAATCACTTACCTTACCTTACACTTACCTCTATCTAACCTCTCCCTGTCCTCTTTTACTAACCTTAACCAACTCCTGGGGGCATGCCTAACCCTAACCAATGGACGTCCAGCTGAAAAATCACAAGTGTGCAACCCAAATTTTGGTACTTCAATATAGGTATCAAACGACTCCAAATGGCCTGAAACGTGCTCCTAGACATGTCCTGGAACAACTTTTTTCACAAAAACACTTGGTCAAATTTCACTTCATTTCTATGGGGGGACTTTGGGGGGCCATAACTCCAGAACCCTAATTCCCACAGTCACGGTTCCGGTCTCTATCAACCCGGATCGGCCCCAGGAACACGTAGATACCACTCCCATCTCTCTACCTCACTCCTATCAAAAGTTAGTCCCAAAAGTCCCCAGTTTTTCGGGGACTTTCCGCAATATCTCCGGAACCGTAAGTCCCACATGCACGGTTCCGGTCTCTATCAACCCGGCTCGGCTAGACGGACACGTAGACACCAGAATCATCTCTCTACGACATTCCTATCCAAAGTTAGTGGCAAAAGTCCCCAATTTGAGTGGTTTTTATCCCCCTACCTAACCCAAACCACGCCCCGGAGTCTTACCCTAACCCTAACCCTAACCAAAATTTTGCTACTTCAATATAGGTATCAAACGACTCCAAATGGCCTGAAACGTGCTCCTAGACATGTCCTGGAACAACTTTTTTCACAAAAACACTTGGTCAAATTTCAACTCCGGACCAACTCCATTCATTTCTAGGGGGGACTTTGGGGGGTCATAACTCCGGAACCGTGCGTCCTAGACGCTTCAAACCAAGCTCCGTCTGCCATAATTCGACCCTTCTGAACACGCCACACTTGTCCCCGAGTCTCTACGACCTACGCTTCCCGAGATACACACATTTACAGACAAAAAAGGGGCGTATCTCCGGAACCGGAAGTCCTGCACACAAGTGGCTGCTACCAATGGAAAGCACGTGGCCACAAATGGGGGGGTAGGTCACACTTTCAACTCTCTACCACCTTCCTAGCAAAACTTATTCAACATTATATAAAATATACACATATATAATTACCATAAGTCACTCCTAATCCTAACCCTAACCCTAACCCTAACACAATCACTTACCTTACCTTACACTTACCTCTATCTAACCTCTCCCTGTCCTCTTTTACTAACCTTAACCAACTCCTGGGGGCATGCCTAACCCTAACCAATGGACGTCCAGCTGAAAAATCACAAGTGTGCAACCAAAATTTGGCTACTTCAATATAGGTATCAAACGACTCCAAATGGCCTGAAACGTGCTCCTAGACATGTCCTGGAACAACTTTTTTCACAAAAACACTTGGTCAAATTTCAACTCCGGACCAACTCCATTCATTTCTAGGGGGGGACTTTGGGGGGTCATAACTCCGGAACCGTGCGTCCTAGACGCTTCAAACCAAGCTCCGTCTGCCATAATTCGACCCTTCTGAACACGCCACACTTGTCCCCGAGTCTCTACGACCTACGCTTCCCGAGATACACACATTTACAGACAAAAAAGGGGCGTATCTCCGGAACCGGAAGTCCTGCACACAAGTGGCTGCTACCAATGGAAAGCACGTGGCCACAAATGGGGGGGTAGGTCACACTTTCAACTCTCTACCACCTTCCTAGCAAAAGTTATTCAACATTATATAAAATATACACATATATAATTACCATAAGTCACTCCTAATCCTAACCCTAACCCTAACCCTAACCCTAACCCTAACCCTAACCCTAACCCCCCCTAACCCTAACCCTACCCTAACCCTAACCCTACCAATGGAAAGCACGTGGCCACAAATGGGGGGTAGGTCACACTTTCAACTCTCTACCACCTTCCTAGCAAAACTTATTCAACATTATATAAAATATACACATATATAATTACCATAAGTCACTCCTAATCCTAACCCTAACCCTAACCCTAACACAATCACTTACCTTACCTTACACTTACCTCTATCTAACCTCTCCCTGTCCTCTTTTACTAACCTTAACCAACTCCTGGGGGCATGCCTAACCCTAACCAATGGACGTCCAGCTGAAAAATCACAAGTGTGCAACCCAAATTTTGGTACTTCAATATAGGTATCAAACGACTCCAAATGGCCTGAAACGTGCTCCTAGACATGTCCTGGAACAACTTTTTTCACAAAAACACTTGGTCAAATTTCACTTCATTTCTATGGGGGGACTTTGGGGGGCCATAACTCCAGAACCCTAATTCCCACAGTCACGGTTCCGGTCTCTATCAACCCGGATCGGCCCCAGGAACACGTAGATACCACTCCCATCTCTCTACCTCACTCCTATCAAAAGTTAGTCCCAAAAGTCCCCAGTTTTTCGGGGACTTTCCGCAATATCTCCGGAACCGTAAGTCCCACATGCACGGTTCCGGTCTCTATCAACCCGGCTCGGCTAGACGGACACGTAGACACCAGAATCATCTCTCTACGACATTCCTATCCAAAGTTAGTGGCAAAAGTCCCCAATTTGAGTGGTTTTTATCCCCCTACCTAACCCAAACCACGCCCCGGAGTCTTACCCTAACCCTAACCCTAACCAAAATTTTGCTACTTCAATATAGGTATCAAACGACTCCAAATGGCCTGAAACGTGCTCCTAGACATGTCCTGGAACAACTTTTTTCACAAAAACACTTGGTCAAATTTCAACTCCGGACCAACTCCATTCATTTCTAGGGGGGGACTTTGGGGGGTCATAACTCCGGAACCGTGCGTCCTAGACGCTTCAAACCAAGCTCCGTCTGCCATAATTCGACCCTTCTGAACACGCCACACTTGTCCCCGAGTCTCTACGACCTACGCTTCCCGAGATACACACATTTACAGACAAAAAAGGGGCGTATCTCCGGAACCGGAAGTCCTGCACACAAGTGGCTGCTACCAATGGAAAGCACGTGGCCACAAATGGGGGGGTAGGTCACACTTTCAACTCTCTACCACCTTCCTAGCAAAACTTATTCAACATTATATAAAATATACACATATATAATTACCATAAGTCACTCCTAATCCTAACCCTAACCCTAACCCTAACACAATCACTTACCTTACCTTACACTTACCTCTATCTAACCTCTCCCTGTCCTCTTTTACTAACCTTAACCAACTCCTGGGGGCATGCCTAACCCTAACCAATGGACGTCCAGCTGAAAAATCACAAGTGTGCAACCAAAATTTGGCTACTTCAATATAGGTATCAAACGACTCCAAATGGCCTGAAACGTGCTCCTAGACATGTCCTGGAACAACTTTTTTCACAAAAACACTTGGTCAAATTTCAACTCCGGACCAACTCCATTCATTTCTAGGGGGGGACTTTGGGGGGTCATAACTCCGGAACCGTGCGTCCTAGACGCTTCAAACCAAGCTCCGTCTGCCATAATTCGACCCTTCTGAACACGCCACACTTGTCCCCGAGTCTCTACGACCTACGCTTCCCGAGATACACACATTTACAGACAAAAAAGGGGCGTATCTCCGGAACCGGAAGTCCTGCACACAAGTGGCTGCTACCAATGGAAAGCACGTGGCCACAAATGGGGGGGTAGGTCACACTTTCAACTCTCTACCACCTTCCTAGCAAAAGTTATTCAACATTATATAAAATATACACATATATAATTACCATAAGTCACTCCTAATCCTAACCCTAACCCTAACCCTAACCCTAACCCTAACCCTAACCCTAACCCTAACCCCCCCTAACCCTAACCCTACCCTAACCCTAACCCTACCAATGGAAAGCACGTGGCCACAAATGGGGGGTAGGTCACACTTTCAACTCTCTACCACCTTCCTAGCAAAACTTATTCAACATTATATAAAATATACACATATATAATTACCATAAGTCACTCCTAATCCTAACCCTAACCCTAACCCTAACACAATCACTTACCTTACCTTACACTTACCTCTATCTAACCTCTCCCTGTCCTCTTTTACTAACCTTAACCAACTCCTGGGGGCATGCCTAACCCTAACCAATGGACGTCCAGCTGAAAAATCACAAGTGTGCAACCCAAATTTTGGTACTTCAATATAGGTATCAAACGACTCCAAATGGCCTGAAACGTGCTCCTAGACATGTCCTGGAACAACTTTTTTCACAAAAACACTTGGTCAAATTTCACTTCATTTCTATGGGGGGACTTTGGGGGGCCATAACTCCAGAACCCTAATTCCCACAGTCACGGTTCCGGTCTCTATCAACCCGGATCGGCCCCAGGAACACGTAGATACCACTCCCATCTCTCTACCTCACTCCTATCAAAAGTTAGTCCCAAAAGTCCCCAGTTTTTCGGGGACTTTCCGCAATATCTCCGGAACCGTAAGTCCCACATGCACGGTTCCGGTCTCTATCAACCCGGCTCGGCTAGACGGACACGTAGACACCAGAATCATCTCTCTACGACATTCCTATCCAAAGTTAGTGGCAAAAGTCCCCAATTTGAGTGGTTTTTATCCCCCTACCTAACCCAAACCACGCCCCGGAGTCTTACCCTAACCCTAACCCTAACCAAAATTTTGCTACTTCAATATAGGTATCAAACGACTCCAAATGGCCTGAAACGTGCTCCTAGACATGTCCTGGAACAACTTTTTTCACAAAAACACTTGGTCAAATTTCAACTCCGGACCAACTCCATTCATTTCTAGGGGGGGACTTTGGGGGGTCATAACTCCGGAACCGTGCGTCCTAGACGCTTCAAACCAAGCTCCGTCTGCCATAATTCGACCCTTCTGAACACGCCACACTTGTCCCCGAGTCTCTACGACCTACGCTTCCCGAGATACACACATTTACAGACAAAAAAGGGGCGTATCTCCGGAACCGGAAGTCCTGCACACAAGTGGCTGCTACCAATGGAAAGCACGTGGCCACAAATGGGGGGGTAGGTCACACTTTCAACTCTCTACCACCTTCCTAGCAAAACTTATTCAACATTATATAAAATATACACATATATAATTACCATAAGTCACTCCTAATCCTAACCCTAACCCTAACCCTAACACAATCACTTACCTTACCTTACACTTACCTCTATCTAACCTCTCCCTGTCCTCTTTTACTAACCTTAACCAACTCCTGGGGGCATGCCTAACCCTAACCAATGGACGTCCAGCTGAAAAATCACAAGTGTGCAACCAAAATTTGGCTACTTCAATATAGGTATCAAACGACTCCAAATGGCCTGAAACGTGCTCCTAGACATGTCCTGGAACAACTTTTTTCACAAAAACACTTGGTCAAATTTCAACTCCGGACCAACTCCATTCATTTCTAGGGGGGGACTTTGGGGGGTCATAACTCCGGAACCGTGCGTCCTAGACGCTTCAAACCAAGCTCCGTCTGCCATAATTCGACCCTTCTGAACACGCCACACTTGTCCCCGAGTCTCTACGACCTACGCTTCCCGAGATACACACATTTACAGACAAAAAAGGGGCGTATCTCCGGAACCGGAAGTCCTGCACACAAGTGGCTGCTACCAATGGAAAGCACGTGGCCACAAATGGGGGGGTAGGTCACACTTTCAACTCTCTACCACCTTCCTAGCAAAAGTTATTCAACATTATATAAAATATACACATATATAATTACCATAAGTCACTCCTAATCCTAACCCTAACCCTAACCCTAACCCTAACCCTAACCCTAACCCTAACCCCCCCTAACCCTAACCCTACCCTAACCCTAACCCTACCAATGGAAAGCACGTGGCCACAAATGGGGGGTAGGTCACACTTTCAACTCTCTACCACCTTCCTAGCAAAACTTATTCAACATTATATAAAATATACACATATATAATTACCATAAGTCACTCCTAATCCTAACCCTAACCCTAACCCTAACACAATCACTTACCTTACCTTACACTTACCTCTATCTAACCTCTCCCTGTCCTCTTTTACTAACCTTAACCAACTCCTGGGGGCATGCCTAACCCTAACCAATGGACGTCCAGCTGAAAAATCACAAGTGTGCAACCCAAATTTTGGTACTTCAATATAGGTATCAAACGACTCCAAATGGCCTGAAACGTGCTCCTAGACATGTCCTGGAACAACTTTTTTCACAAAAACACTTGGTCAAATTTCACTTCATTTCTATGGGGGGACTTTGGGGGGCCATAACTCCAGAACCCTAATTCCCACAGTCACGGTTCCGGTCTCTATCAACCCGGATCGGCCCCAGGAACACGTAGATACCACTCCCATCTCTCTACCTCACTCCTATCAAAAGTTAGTCCCAAAAGTCCCCAGTTTTTCGGGGACTTTCCGCAATATCTCCGGAACCGTAAGTCCCACATGCACGGTTCCGGTCTCTATCAACCCGGCTCGGCTAGACGGACACGTAGACACCAGAATCATCTCTCTACGACATTCCTATCCAAAGTTAGTGGCAAAAGTCCCCAATTTGAGTGGTTTTTATCCCCCTACCTAACCCAAACCACGCCCCGGAGTCTTACCCTAACCCTAACCCTAACCAAAATTTTGCTACTTCAATATAGGTATCAAACGACTCCAAATGGCCTGAAACGTGCTCCTAGACATGTCCTGGAACAACTTTTTTCACAAAAACACTTGGTCAAATTTCAACTCCGGACCAACTCCATTCATTTCTAGGGGGGGACTTTGGGGGGTCATAACTCCGGAACCGTGCGTCCTAGACGCTTCAAACCAAGCTCCGTCTGCCATAATTCGACCCTTCTGAACACGCCACACTTGTCCCCGAGTCTCTACGACCTACGCTTCCCGAGATACACACATTTACAGACAAAAAAGGGGCGTATCTCCGGAACCGGAAGTCCTGCACACAAGTGGCTGCTACCAATGGAAAGCACGTGGCCACAAATGGGGGGGTAGGTCACACTTTCAACTCTCTACCACCTTCCTAGCAAAACTTATTCAACATTATATAAAATATACACATATATAATTACCATAAGTCACTCCTAATCCTAACCCTAACCCTAACCCTAACACAATCACTTACCTTACCTTACACTTACCTCTATCTAACCTCTCCCTGTCCTCTTTTACTAACCTTAACCAACTCCTGGGGGCATGCCTAACCCTAACCAATGGACGTCCAGCTGAAAAATCACAAGTGTGCAACCAAAATTTGGCTACTTCAATATAGGTATCAAACGACTCCAAATGGCCTGAAACGTGCTCCTAGACATGTCCTGGAACAACTTTTTTCACAAAAACACTTGGTCAAATTTCAACTCCGGACCAACTCCATTCATTTCTAGGGGGGGACTTTGGGGGGTCATAACTCCGGAACCGTGCGTCCTAGACGCTTCAAACCAAGCTCCGTCTGCCATAATTCGACCCTTCTGAACACGCCACACTTGTCCCCGAGTCTCTACGACCTACGCTTCCCGAGATACACACATTTACAGACAAAAAAGGGGCGTATCTCCGGAACCGGAAGTCCTGCACACAAGTGGCTGCTACCAATGGAAAGCACGTGGCCACAAATGGGGGGGTAGGTCACACTTTCAACTCTCTACCACCTTCCTAGCAAAAGTTATTCAACATTATATAAAATATACACATATATAATTACCATAAGTCACTCCTAATCCTAACCCTAACCCTAACCCTAACCCTAACCCTAACCCTAACCCTAACCCTAACCCCCCCTAACCCTAACCCTACCCTAACCCTAACCCTACCAATGGAAAGCACGTGGCCACAAATGGGGGGGTAGGTCACACTTTCAACTCTCTACCACCTTCCTAGCAAAACTTATTCAACATTATATAAAATATACACATATATAATTACCATAAGTCACTCCTAATCCTAACCCTAACCCTAACCCTAACACAATCACTTACCTTACCTTACACTTACCTCTATCTAACCTCTCCCTGTCCTCTTTTACTAACCTTAACCAACTCCTGGGGGCATGCCTAACCCTAACCAATGGACGTCCAGCTGAAAAATCACAAGTGTGCAACCCAAATTTTGGTACTTCAATATAGGTATCAAACGACTCCAAATGGCCTGAAACGTGCTCCTAGACATGTCCTGGAACAACTTTTTTCACAAAAACACTTGGTCAAATTTCACTTCATTTCTATGGGGGGACTTTGGGGGGCCATAACTCCAGAACCCTAATTCCCACAGTCACGGTTCCGGTCTCTATCAACCCGGATCGGCCCCAGGAACACGTAGATACCACTCCCATCTCTCTACCTCACTCCTATCAAAAGTTAGTCCCAAAAGTCCCCAGTTTTTCGGGGACTTTCCGCAATATCTCCGGAACCGTAAGTCCCACATGCACGGTTCCGGTCTCTATCAACCCGGCTCGGCTAGACGGACACGTAGACACCAGAATCATCTCTCTACGACATTCCTATCCAAAGTTAGTGGCAAAAGTCCCCAATTTGAGTGGTTTTTATCCCCCTACCTAACCCTAACCACTAACCCTAACCCTACCCTAACCCTAACCCTAACCCTAACCCTAACCCCTAACCCTAACCCCTAACCCTAACCCTAACCCTAACCCTAACCCTAACCCCTAACCCTAACCCTAACCCTAACCCCTAACCCTAACCCTAACCCTAAGGGAAACAATTCATACTTACCCACAACCTAAAAAACAACTCATACTTACCTTTGACAGAAGTCCATTGGGGGAGTGGCCAAGACCTTATAAAAGGAGCTGCACAGGAGCAGGAGCTCATTTTCTGTTGAACAAGCGAAGGAGAAACAGCTCAGCAATTCATTCTCAGTCAGCAATTCATCTGTGTGCCAGGCCTGAAGAAGACTTAAATAGTCGAAACGTCGCCCCTAGGCACACACGCTTTTTGTTTTATAGGCCTTTAAAAATCATTTCATTTTATTTCATTTCAATATAAAAAAATATAAAAACAATTAAAAAAATTAAAAAACAAAAAACTATAAAAAAATAGAGATTTATTTGAGTGATACTTACCCATAAATATGGGAAGTTTTGATGGAGGGTGGACGGTCGTCAGGTACGGCAAGAAACGCCGACCTGCCGTCCAACCCTATTGGACCCATGGGGGTGGACACGGGCGCGGGAAGGACCGTGCATCTCCTGTTCCCTCTAGGGGGCAGGCTCAACCCTTCTTCCTAACCCTAACCCTAACCCTAACCCTAACCCTTTCGCCTAACCCTAACACAATCACTTACCTTACCTTACACTTACCTCTATCTAACCTCTCCCTGTCCTCTTTTACTAACCTTAACCAACTCCTGGGGGCATGCCTAACCCTAACCAATGGACGTCCAGCTGAAAAATCACAAGTGTGCAACCACAATTTTGCTACTTCAATATAGGTATCAAACGACTCCAAATGGCCTGAAACGTGCTCCTAGACATGTCCTGGAACAACTTTTTTCACAAAAACACTTGGTCAAATTTCACTTCATTTCTATGGGGGGACTTTGACGGTCCATAACTCCAGAACCCTAATTCACACAGTCACGGTTCCGGTCTCTATCAACCCGGATCGGCCCCAGGAACACGTAGATACCACTCCCATCTCTCTACCTCACTCCTATCAAAAGTTATTCCCAAAAGTCCCCGATTTTTCGGGGACTTTCCGCAATATCTCCGGAACCGTAAGTCCCACATGCACGTGCCTGGGCTCTATCAAACCGGCTCGGCTAGACGAACACGTAGACACCACAATCATCTCTCTACGACATTCCTATCGAAAGTTATTGGCAAAAGTCCCCGATTTGAGTGGTTTTTATCCCCCTACCTAACCCTAACCCTAACCAACTCCTGGGGGCATGCCTAACCCTAACCAATGGACGTCCAGCTGAAAAATCACAAGTGTGCAACCAAAATTTTGGTACTTCAATATAGGTATCAAACGACTCCAAATGGCCTGAAACGTGCTCCTAGACATGTCCTGAAACAACTTTTTTCACAAAAACACTTGGTCAAATTTCAACTCCGGACCAACTCCATTCATTTCTAGGGGGGGACTTTGGGGGGTCATAACTCCGGAACCGTGCGTCCTAGACGCTTCAAACCAAGCTCCGTCTGCCATAATTCGACCCTTCTGAACACGCCACACTTGTCCCCGAGTCTCTACGACCTACGCTTCCCGAGATACACACATTTACAGACAAAAAAGGGGCGTATCTCCGGAACCGGAAGTCCTGCACACAAGTGGCTGCTACCAATGGAAAGCACGTGGCCACAAATGGGGGGGTAGGTCACACTTTCAACTCTCTACCACCTTCCTAGCAAAAGTTATTCAACATTATATAAAATATACACATATATAATTACCATAAGTCACTCCTAATCCTAACCCTAACCCTAACCCTAACCCTAACCCTAACCCAATGGAAAGCACGTGGCCACAAATGGGGGGGTAGGTCACACTTTCAACTCTCTACCACCTTCCTAGCAAAACTTATTCAACATTATATAAAATATACACATATATAATTACCATAAGTCACTCCTAATCCTAACCCTAACCCTAACCCTAACACAATCACTTACCTTACCTTACACTTACCTCTATCTAACCTCTCCCTGTCCTCTTTTACTAACCTTAACCAACTCCTGGGGGCATGCCTAACCCTAACCAATGGACGTCCAGCTGAAAAATCACAAGTGTGCAACCCAAATTTTGGTACTTCAATATAGGTATCAAACGACTCCAAATGGCCTGAAACGTGCTCCTAGACATGTCCTGGAACAACTTTTTTCACAAAAACACTTGGTCAAATTTCACTTCATTTCTATGGGGGGACTTTGGGGGGCCATAACTCCAGAACCCTAATTCCCACAGTCACGGTTCCGGTCTCTATCAACCCGGATCGGCCCCAGGAACACGTAGATACCACTCCCATCTCTCTACCTCACTCCTATCAAAAGTTAGTCCCAAAAGTCCCCAGTTTTTCGGGGACTTTCCGCAATATCTCCGGAACCGTGAGTCCCACATGCACGGTTCCGGTCTCTATCAACCCGGCTCGGCTAGACGGACACGTAGACACCAGAATCATCTCTCTACGACATTCCTATCCAAAGTTAGTGGCAAAAGTCCCCAATTTGAGTGGTTTTTATCCCCCTACCTAACCCAAACCACGCCCCCGGAGTCTTACCCTAACCCTAACCCTAACCAAAATTTTGCTACTTCAATATAGGTATCAAACGACTCCAAATGGCCTGAAACGTGCTCCTAGACATGTCCTGGAACAACTTTTTTCACAAAAACACTTGGTCAAATTTCAACTCCGGACCAACTCCATTCATTTCTAGGGGGGGACTTTGGGGGGTCATAACTCCGGAACCGTGCGTCCTAGACGCTTCAAACCAAGCTCCGTCTGCCATAATTCGACCCTTCTGAACACGCCACACTTGTCCCCGAGTCTCTACGACCTACGCTTCCCGAGATACACACATTTACAGACAAAAAAGGGGCGTATCTCCGGAACCGGAAGTCCTGCACACAAGTGGCTGCTACCAATGGAAAGCACGTGGCCACAAATGGGGGGGTAGGTCACACTTTCAACTCTCTACCACCTTCCTAGCAAAACTTATTCAACATTATATAAAATATACACATATATAATTACCATAAGTCACTCCTAATCCTAACCCTAACCCTAACCCTAACACAATCACTTACCTTACCTTACACTTACCTCTATCTAACCTCTCCCTGTCCTCTTTTACTAACCTTAACCAACTCCTGGGGGCATGCCTAACCCTAACCAATGGACGTCCAGCTGAAAAATCACAAGTGTGCAACCAAAATTTGGCTACTTCAATATAGGTATCAAACGACTCCAAATGGCCTGAAACGTGCTCCTAGACATGTCCTGGAACAACTTTTTTCACAAAAACACTTGGTCAAATTTCAACTCCGGACCAACTCCATTCATTTCTAGGGGGGGACTTTGGGGGGTCATAACTCCGGAACCGTGCGTCCTAGACGCTTCAAACCAAGCTCCGTCTGCCATAATTCGACCCTTCTGAACACGCCACACTTGTCCCCGAGTCTCTACGACCTACGCTTCCCGAGATACACACATTTACAGACAAAAAAGGGGCGTATCTCCGGAACCGGAAGTCCTGCACACAAGTGGCTGCTACCAATGGAAAGCACGTGGCCACAAATGGGGGGTAGGTCACACTTTCAACTCTCTACCACCTTCCTAGCAAAAGTTATTCAACATTATATAAAATATACACATATATAATTACCATAAGTCACTCCTAATCCTAACCCTAACCCTAACCCTAACCCTAACCCTAACCCTAACCCTAACCCCCCCCTAACCCTAACCCTACCCTAACCCTAACCCTACCAATGGAAAGCACGTGGCCACAAATGGGGGGTAGGTCACACTTTCAACTCTCTACCACCTTCCTAGCAAAACTTATTCAACATTATATAAAATATACACATATATAATTACCATAAGTCACTCCTAATCCTAACCCTAACCCTAACCCTAACACAATCACTTACCTTACCTTACACTTACCTCTATCTAACCTCTCCCTGTCCTCTTTTACTAACCTTAACCAACTCCTGGGGGCATGCCTAACCCTAACCAATGGACGTCCAGCTGAAAAATCACAAGTGTGCAACCCAAATTTTGGTACTTCAATATAGGTATCAAACGACTCCAAATGGCCTGAAACGTGCTCCTAGACATGTCCTGGAACAACTTTTTTCACAAAAACACTTGGTCAAATTTCACTTCATTTCTATGGGGGGACTTTGGGGGGCCATAACTCCAGAACCCTAATTCCCACAGTCACGGTTCCGGTCTCTATCAACCCGGATCGGCCCCAGGAACACGTAGATACCACTCCCATCTCTCTACCTCACTCCTATCAAAAGTTAGTCCCAAAAGTCCCCAGTTTTTCGGGGACTTTCCGCAATATCTCCGGAACCGTAAGTCCCACATGCACGGTTCCGGTCTCTATCAACCCGGCTCGGCTAGACGGACACGTAGACACCAGAATCATCTCTCTACGACATTCCTATCCAAAGTTAGTGGCAAAAGTCCCCAATTTGAGTGGTTTTTATCCCCCTACCTAACCCAAACCACGCCCCGGAGTCTTACCCTAACCCTAACCCTAACCAAAATTTTGCTACTTCAATATAGGTATCAAACGACTCCAAATGGCCTGAAACGTGCTCCTAGACATGTCCTGGAACAACTTTTTTCACAAAAACACTTGGTCAAATTTCAACTCCGGACCAACTCCATTCATTTCTAGGGGGGGACTTTGGGGGGTCATAACTCCGGAACCGTGCGTCCTAGACGCTTCAAACCAAGCTCCGTCTGCCATAATTCGACCCTTCTGAACACGCCACACTTGTCCCCGAGTCTCTACGACCTACGCTTCCCGAGATACACACATTTACAGACAAAAAAGGGGCGTATCTCCGGAACCGGAAGTCCTGCACACAAGTGGCTGCTACCAATGGAAAGCACGTGGCCACAAATGGGGGGGTAGGTCACACTTTCAACTCTCTACCACCTTCCTAGCAAAACTTATTCAACATTATATAAAATATACACATATATAATTACCATAAGTCACTCCTAATCCTAACCCTAACCCTAACCCTAACACAATCACTTACCTTACCTTACACTTACCTCTATCTAACCTCTCCCTGTCCTCTTTTACTAACCTTAACCAACTCCTGGGGGCATGCCTAACCCTAACCAATGGACGTCCAGCTGAAAAATCACAAGTGTGCAACCAAAATTTGGCTACTTCAATATAGGTATCAAACGACTCCAAATGGCCTGAAACGTGCTCCTAGACATGTCCTGGAACAACTTTTTTCACAAAAACACTTGGTCAAATTTCAACTCCGGACCAACTCCATTCATTTCTAGGGGGGGACTTTGGGGGGTCATAACTCCGGAACCGTGCGTCCTAGACGCTTCAAACCAAGCTCCGTCTGCCATAATTCGACCCTTCTGAACACGCCACACTTGTCCCCGAGTCTCTACGACCTACGCTTCCCGAGATACACACATTTACAGACAAAAAAGGGGCGTATCTCCGGAACCGGAAGTCCTGCACACAAGTGGCTGCTACCAATGGAAAGCACGTGGCCACAAATGGGGGGGTAGGTCACACTTTCAACTCTCTACCACCTTCCTAGCAAAAGTTATTCAACATTATATAAAATATACACATATATAATTACCATAAGTCACTCCTAATCCTAACCCTAACCCTAACCCTAACCCTAACCCTAACCCTAACCCTAACCCCCCCTAACCCTAACCCTACCCTAACCCTAACCCTACCAATGGAAAGCACGTGGCCACAAATGGGGGGTAGGTCACACTTTCAACTCTCTACCACCTTCCTAGCAAAACTTATTCAACATTATATAAAATATACACATATATAATTACCATAAGTCACTCCTAATCCTAACCCTAACCCTAACCCTAACACAATCACTTACCTTACCTTACACTTACCTCTATCTAACCTCTCCCTGTCCTCTTTTACTAACCTTAACCAACTCCTGGGGGCATGCCTAACCCTAACCAATGGACGTCCAGCTGAAAAATCACAAGTGTGCAACCCAAATTTTGGTACTTCAATATAGGTATCAAACGACTCCAAATGGCCTGAAACGTGCTCCTAGACATGTCCTGGAACAACTTTTTTCACAAAAACACTTGGTCAAATTTCACTTCATTTCTATGGGGGGACTTTGGGGGGCCATAACTCCAGAACCCTAATTCCCACAGTCACGGTTCCGGTCTCTATCAACCCGGATCGGCCCCAGGAACACGTAGATACCACTCCCATCTCTCTACCTCACTCCTATCAAAAGTTAGTCCCAAAAGTCCCCAGTTTTTCGGGGACTTTCCGCAATATCTCCGGAACCGTAAGTCCCACATGCACGGTTCCGGTCTCTATCAACCCGGCTCGGCTAGACGGACACGTAGACACCAGAATCATCTCTCTACGACATTCCTATCCAAAGTTAGTGGCAAAAGTCCCCAATTTGAGTGGTTTTTATCCCCCTACCTAACCCAAACCACGCCCCGGAGTCTTACCCTAACCCTAACCCTAACCAAAATTTTGCTACTTCAATATAGGTATCAAACGACTCCAAATGGCCTGAAACGTGCTCCTAGACATGTCCTGGAACAACTTTTTTCACAAAAACACTTGGTCAAATTTCAACTCCGGACCAACTCCATTCATTTCTAGGGGGGGACTTTGGGGGGTCATAACTCCGGAACCGTGCGTCCTAGACGCTTCAAACCAAGCTCCGTCTGCCATAATTCGACCCTTCTGAACACGCCACACTTGTCCCCGAGTCTCTACGACCTACGCTTCCCGAGATACACACATTTACAGACAAAAAAGGGGCGTATCTCCGGAACCGGAAGTCCTGCACACAAGTGGCTGCTACCAATGGAAAGCACGTGGCCACAAATGGGGGGGTAGGTCACACTTTCAACTCTCTACCACCTTCCTAGCAAAACTTATTCAACATTATATAAAATATACACATATATAATTACCATAAGTCACTCCTAATCCTAACCCTAACCCTAACCCTAACACAATCACTTACCTTACCTTACACTTACCTCTATCTAACCTCTCCCTGTCCTCTTTTACTAACCTTAACCAACTCCTGGGGGCATGCCTAACCCTAACCAATGGACGTCCAGCTGAAAAATCACAAGTGTGCAACCAAAATTTGGCTACTTCAATATAGGTATCAAACGACTCCAAATGGCCTGAAACGTGCTCCTAGACATGTCCTGGAACAACTTTTTTCACAAAAACACTTGGTCAAATTTCAACTCCGGACCAACTCCATTCATTTCTAGGGGGGGACTTTGGGGGGTCATAACTCCGGAACCGTGCGTCCTAGACGCTTCAAACCAAGCTCCGTCTGCCATAATTCGACCCTTCTGAACACGCCACACTTGTCCCCGAGTCTCTACGACCTACGCTTCCCGAGATACACACATTTACAGACAAAAAAGGGGCGTATCTCCGGAACCGGAAGTCCTGCACACAAGTGGCTGCTACCAATGGAAAGCACGTGGCCACAAATGGGGGGGTAGGTCACACTTTCAACTCTCTACCACCTTCCTAGCAAAAGTTATTCAACATTATATAAAATATACACATATATAATTACCATAAGTCACTCCTAATCCTAACCCTAACCCTAACCCTAACCCTAACCCTAACCCTAACCCTAACCCTAACCCCCCCTAACCCTAACCCTACCCTAACCCTAACCCTACCAATGGAAAGCACGTGGCCACAAATGGGGGGGTAGGTCACACTTTCAACTCTCTACCACCTTCCTAGCAAAACTTATTCAACATTATATAAAATATACACATATATAATTACCATAAGTCACTCCTAATCCTAACCCTAACCCTAACCCTAACACAATCACTTACCTTACCTTACACTTACCTCTATCTAACCTCTCCCTGTCCTCTTTTACTAACCTTAACCAACTCCTGGGGGCATGCCTAACCCTAACCAATGGACGTCCAGCTGAAAAATCACAAGTGTGCAACCCAAATTTTGGTACTTCAATATAGGTATCAAACGACTCCAAATGGCCTGAAACGTGCTCCTAGACATGTCCTGGAACAACTTTTTTCACAAAAACACTTGGTCAAATTTCACTTCATTTCTATGGGGGGACTTTGGGGGGCCATAACTCCAGAACCCTAATTCCCACAGTCACGGTTCCGGTCTCTATCAACCCGGATCGGCCCCAGGAACACGTAGATACCACTCCCATCTCTCTACCTCACTCCTATCAAAAGTTAGTCCCAAAAGTCCCCAGTTTTTCGGGGACTTTCCGCAATATCTCCGGAACCGTAAGTCCCACATGCACGGTTCCGGTCTCTATCAACCCGGCTCGGCTAGACGGACACGTAGACACCAGAATCATCTCTCTACGACATTCCTATCCAAAGTTAGTGGCAAAAGTCCCCAATTTGAGTGGTTTTTATCCCCCTACCTAACCCAAACCACGCCCCGGAGTCTTACCCTAACCCTAACCCTAACCAAAATTTTGCTACTTCAATATAGGTATCAAACGACTCCAAATGGCCTGAAACGTGCTCCTAGACATGTCCTGGAACAACTTTTTTCACAAAAACACTTGGTCAAATTTCAACTCCGGACCAACTCCATTCATTTCTAGGGGGGACTTTGGGGGGTCATAACTCCGGAACCGTGCGTCCTAGACGCTTCAAACCAAGCTCCGTCTGCCATAATTCGACCCTTCTGAACACGCCACACTTGTCCCCGAGTCTCTACGACCTACGCTTCCCGAGATACACACATTTACAGACAAAAAAGGGGCGTATCTCCGGAACCGGAAGTCCTGCACACAAGTGGCTGCTACCAATGGAAAGCACGTGGCCACAAATGGGGGGGTAGGTCACACTTTCAACTCTCTACCACCTTCCTAGCAAAACTTATTCAACATTATATAAAATATACACATATATAATTACCATAAGTCACTCCTAATCCTAACCCTAACCCTAACCCTAACACAATCACTTACCTTACCTTACACTTACCTCTATCTAACCTCTCCCTGTCCTCTTTTACTAACCTTAACCAACTCCTGGGGGCATGCCTAACCCTAACCAATGGACGTCCAGCTGAAAAATCACAAGTGTGCAACCAAAATTTGGCTACTTCAATATAGGTATCAAACGACTCCAAATGGCCTGAAACGTGCTCCTAGACATGTCCTGGAACAACTTTTTTCACAAAAACACTTGGTCAAATTTCAACTCCGGACCAACTCCATTCATTTCTAGGGGGGGACTTTGGGGGGTCATAACTCCGGAACCGTGCGTCCTAGACGCTTCAAACCAAGCTCCGTCTGCCATAATTCGACCCTTCTGAACACGCCACACTTGTCCCCGAGTCTCTACGACCTACGCTTCCCGAGATACACACATTTACAGACAAAAAAGGGGCGTATCTCCGGAACCGGAAGTCCTGCACACAAGTGGCTGCTACCAATGGAAAGCACGTGGCCACAAATGGGGGGGTAGGTCACACTTTCAACTCTCTACCACCTTCCTAGCAAAAGTTATTCAACATTATATAAAATATACACATATATAATTACCATAAGTCACTCCTAATCCTAACCCTAACCCTAACCCTAACCCTAACCCTAACCCTAACCCTAACCCTAACCCCCCCTAACCCTAACCCTACCCTAACCCTAACCCTACCAATGGAAAGCACGTGGCCACAAATGGGGGGTAGGTCACACTTTCAACTCTCTACCACCTTCCTAGCAAAACTTATTCAACATTATATAAAATATACACATATATAATTACCATAAGTCACTCCTAATCCTAACCCTAACCCTAACCCTAACACAATCACTTACCTTACCTTACACTTACCTCTATCTAACCTCTCCCTGTCCTCTTTTACTAACCTTAACCAACTCCTGGGGGCATGCCTAACCCTAACCAATGGACGTCCAGCTGAAAAATCACAAGTGTGCAACCCAAATTTTGGTACTTCAATATAGGTATCAAACGACTCCAAATGGCCTGAAACGTGCTCCTAGACATGTCCTGGAACAACTTTTTTCACAAAAACACTTGGTCAAATTTCACTTCATTTCTATGGGGGGACTTTGGGGGGCCATAACTCCAGAACCCTAATTCCCACAGTCACGGTTCCGGTCTCTATCAACCCGGATCGGCCCCAGGAACACGTAGATACCACTCCCATCTCTCTACCTCACTCCTATCAAAAGTTAGTCCCAAAAGTCCCCAGTTTTTCGGGGACTTTCCGCAATATCTCCGGAACCGTAAGTCCCACATGCACGGTTCCGGTCTCTATCAACCCGGCTCGGCTAGACGGACACGTAGACACCAGAATCATCTCTCTACGACATTCCTATCCAAAGTTAGTGGCAAAAGTCCCCAATTTGAGTGGTTTTTATCCCCCTACCTAACCCAAACCACGCCCCGGAGTCTTACCCTAACCCTAACCCTAACCAAAATTTTGCTACTTCAATATAGGTATCAAACGACTCCAAATGGCCTGAAACGTGCTCCTAGACATGTCCTGGAACAACTTTTTTCACAAAAACACTTGGTCAAATTTCAACTCCGGACCAACTCCATTCATTTCTAGGGGGGACTTTGGGGGGTCATAACTCCGGAACCGTGCGTCCTAGACGCTTCAAACCAAGCTCCGTCTGCCATAATTCGACCCTTCTGAACACGCCACACTTGTCCCCGAGTCTCTACGACCTACGCTTCCCGAGATACACACATTTACAGACAAAAAAGGGGCGTATCTCCGGAACCGGAAGTCCTGCACACAAGTGGCTGCTACCAATGGAAAGCACGTGGCCACAAATGGGGGGGTAGGTCACACTTTCAACTCTCTACCACCTTCCTAGCAAAACTTATTCAACATTATATAAAATATACACATATATAATTACCATAAGTCACTCCTAATCCTAACCCTAACCCTAACCCTAACACAATCACTTACCTTACCTTACACTTACCTCTATCTAACCTCTCCCTGTCCTCTTTTACTAACCTTAACCAACTCCTGGGGGCATGCCTAACCCTAACCAATGGACGTCCAGCTGAAAAATCACAAGTGTGCAACCAAAATTTGGCTACTTCAATATAGGTATCAAACGACTCCAAATGGCCTGAAACGTGCTCCTAGACATGTCCTGGAACAACTTTTTTCACAAAAACACTTGGTCAAATTTCAACTCCGGACCAACTCCATTCATTTCTAGGGGGGGACTTTGGGGGGTCATAACTCCGGAACCGTGCGTCCTAGACGCTTCAAACCAAGCTCCGTCTGCCATAATTCGACCCTTCTGAACACGCCACACTTGTCCCCGAGTCTCTACGACCTACGCTTCCCGAGATACACACATTTACAGACAAAAAAGGGGCGTATCTCCGGAACCGGAAGTCCTGCACACAAGTGGCTGCTACCAATGGAAAGCACGTGGCCACAAATGGGGGGGTAGGTCACACTTTCAACTCTCTACCACCTTCCTAGCAAAAGTTATTCAACATTATATAAAATATACACATATATAATTACCATAAGTCACTCCTAATCCTAACCCTAACCCTAACCCTAACCCTAACCCTAACCCTAACCCTAACCCTAACCCCCCCTAACCCTAACCCTACCCTAACCCTAACCCTACCAATGGAAAGCACGTGGCCACAAATGGGGGGTAGGTCACACTTTCAACTCTCTACCACCTTCCTAGCAAAACTTATTCAACATTATATAAAATATACACATATATAATTACCATAAGTCACTCCTAATCCTAACCCTAACCCTAACCCTAACACAATCACTTACCTTACCTTACACTTACCTCTATCTAACCTCTCCCTGTCCTCTTTTACTAACCTTAACCAACTCCTGGGGGCATGCCTAACCCTAACCAATGGACGTCCAGCTGAAAAATCACAAGTGTGCAACCCAAATTTTGGTACTTCAATATAGGTATCAAACGACTCCAAATGGCCTGAAACGTGCTCCTAGACATGTCCTGGAACAACTTTTTTCACAAAAACACTTGGTCAAATTTCACTTCATTTCTATGGGGGGACTTTGGGGGGCCATAACTCCAGAACCCTAATTCCCACAGTCACGGTTCCGGTCTCTATCAACCCGGATCGGCCCCAGGAACACGTAGATACCACTCCCATCTCTCTACCTCACTCCTATCAAAAGTTAGTCCCAAAAGTCCCCAGTTTTTCGGGGACTTTCCGCAATATCTCCGGAACCGTAAGTCCCACATGCACGGTTCCGGTCTCTATCAACCCGGCTCGGCTAGACGGACACGTAGACACCAGAATCATCTCTCTACGACATTCCTATCCAAAGTTAGTGGCAAAAGTCCCCAATTTGAGTGGTTTTTATCCCCCTACCTAACCCAAACCACGCCCCGGAGTCTTACCCTAACCCTAACCCTAACCAAAATTTTGCTACTTCAATATAGGTATCAAACGACTCCAAATGGCCTGAAACGTGCTCCTAGACATGTCCTGGAACAACTTTTTTCACAAAAACACTTGGTCAAATTTCAACTCCGGACCAACTCCATTCATTTCTAGGGGGGACTTTGGGGGGTCATAACTCCGGAACCGTGCGTCCTAGACGCTTCAAACCAAGCTCCGTCTGCCATAATTCGACCCTTCTGAACACGCCACACTTGTCCCCGAGTCTCTACGACCTACGCTTCCCGAGATACACACATTTACAGACAAAAAAGGGGCGTATCTCCGGAACCGGAAGTCCTGCACACAAGTGGCTGCTACCAATGGAAAGCACGTGGCCACAAATGGGGGGGTAGGTCACACTTTCAACTCTCTACCACCTTCCTAGCAAAACTTATTCAACATTATATAAAATATACACATATATAATTACCATAAGTCACTCCTAATCCTAACCCTAACCCTAACCCTAACACAATCACTTACCTTACCTTACACTTACCTCTATCTAACCTCTCCCTGTCCTCTTTTACTAACCTTAACCAACTCCTGGGGGCATGCCTAACCCTAACCAATGGACGTCCAGCTGAAAAATCACAAGTGTGCAACCAAAATTTGGCTACTTCAATATAGGTATCAAACGACTCCAAATGGCCTGAAACGTGCTCCTAGACATGTCCTGGAACAACTTTTTTCACAAAAACACTTGGTCAAATTTCAACTCCGGACCAACTCCATTCATTTCTAGGGGGGGACTTTGGGGGGTCATAACTCCGGAACCGTGCGTCCTAGACGCTTCAAACCAAGCTCCGTCTGCCATAATTCGACCCTTCTGAACACGCCACACTTGTCCCCGAGTCTCTACGACCTACGCTTCCCGAGATACACACATTTACAGACAAAAAAGGGGCGTATCTCCGGAACCGGAAGTCCTGCACACAAGTGGCTGCTACCAATGGAAAGCACGTGGCCACAAATGGGGGGGTAGGTCACACTTTCAACTCTCTACCACCTTCCTAGCAAAAGTTATTCAACATTATATAAAATATACACATATATAATTACCATAAGTCACTCCTAATCCTAACCCTAACCCTAACCCTAACCCTAACCCTAACCCTAACCCTAACCCTAACCCCCCCTAACCCTAACCCTACCCTAACCCTAACCCTACCAATGGAAAGCACGTGGCCACAAATGGGGGGGTAGGTCACACTTTCAACTCTCTACCACCTTCCTAGCAAAACTTATTCAACATTATATAAAATATACACATATATAATTACCATAAGTCACTCCTAATCCTAACCCTAACCCTAACCCTAACACAATCACTTACCTTACCTTACACTTACCTCTATCTAACCTCTCCCTGTCCTCTTTTACTAACCTTAACCAACTCCTGGGGGCATGCCTAACCCTAACCAATGGACGTCCAGCTGAAAAATCACAAGTGTGCAACCCAAATTTTGGTACTTCAATATAGGTATCAAACGACTCCAAATGGCCTGAAACGTGCTCCTAGACATGTCCTGGAACAACTTTTTTCACAAAAACACTTGGTCAAATTTCACTTCATTTCTATGGGGGGACTTTGGGGGGCCATAACTCCAGAACCCTAATTCCCACAGTCACGGTTCCGGTCTCTATCAACCCGGATCGGCCCCAGGAACACGTAGATACCACTCCCATCTCTCTACCTCACTCCTATCAAAAGTTAGTCCCAAAAGTCCCCAGTTTTTCGGGGACTTTCCGCAATATCTCCGGAACCGTAAGTCCCACATGCACGGTTCCGGTCTCTATCAACCCGGCTCGGCTAGACGGACACGTAGACACCAGAATCATCTCTCTACGACATTCCTATCCAAAGTTAGTGGCAAAAGTCCCCAATTTGAGTGGTTTTTATCCCCCTACCTAACCCAAACCACGCCCCGGAGTCTTACCCTAACCCTAACCCTAACCAAAATTTTGCTACTTCAATATAGGTATCAAACGACTCCAAATGGCCTGAAACGTGCTCCTAGACATGTCCTGGAACAACTTTTTTCACAAAAACACTTGGTCAAATTTCAACTCCGGACCAACTCCATTCATTTCTAGGGGGGACTTTGGGGGGTCATAACTCCGGAACCGTGCGTCCTAGACGCTTCAAACCAAGCTCCGTCTGCCATAATTCGACCCTTCTGAACACGCCACACTTGTCCCCGAGTCTCTACGACCTACGCTTCCCGAGATACACACATTTACAGACAAAAAAGGGGCGTATCTCCGGAACCGGAAGTCCTGCACACAAGTGGCTGCTACCAATGGAAAGCACGTGGCCACAAATGGGGGGGTAGGTCACACTTTCAACTCTCTACCACCTTCCTAGCAAAACTTATTCAACATTATATAAAATATACACATATATAATTACCATAAGTCACTCCTAATCCTAACCCTAACCCTAACCCTAACACAATCACTTACCTTACCTTACACTTACCTCTATCTAACCTCTCCCTGTCCTCTTTTACTAACCTTAACCAACTCCTGGGGGCATGCCTAACCCTAACCAATGGACGTCCAGCTGAAAAATCACAAGTGTGCAACCAAAATTTGGCTACTTCAATATAGGTATCAAACGACTCCAAATGGCCTGAAACGTGCTCCTAGACATGTCCTGGAACAACTTTTTTCACAAAAACACTTGGTCAAATTTCAACTCCGGACCAACTCCATTCATTTCTAGGGGGGGACTTTGGGGGGTCATAACTCCGGAACCGTGCGTCCTAGACGCTTCAAACCAAGCTCCGTCTGCCATAATTCGACCCTTCTGAACACGCCACACTTGTCCCCGAGTCTCTACGACCTACGCTTCCCGAGATACACACATTTACAGACAAAAAAGGGGCGTATCTCCGGAACCGGAAGTCCTGCACACAAGTGGCTGCTACCAATGGAAAGCACGTGGCCACAAATGGGGGGGTAGGTCACACTTTCAACTCTCTACCACCTTCCTAGCAAAAGTTATTCAACATTATATAAAATATACACATATATAATTACCATAAGTCACTCCTAATCCTAACCCTAACCCTAACCCTAACCCTAACCCTAACCCTAACCCTAACCCCCCCTAACCCTAACCCTACCCTAACCCTAACCCTACCAATGGAAAGCACGTGGCCACAAATGGGGGGTAGGTCACACTTTCAACTCTCTACCACCTTCCTAGCAAAACTTATTCAACATTATATAAAATATACACATATATAATTACCATAAGTCACTCCTAATCCTAACCCTAACCCTAACCCTAACACAATCACTTACCTTACCTTACACTTACCTCTATCTAACCTCTCCCTGTCCTCTTTTACTAACCTTAACCAACTCCTGGGGGCATGCCTAACCCTAACCAATGGACGTCCAGCTGAAAAATCACAAGTGTGCAACCCAAATTTTGGTACTTCAATATAGGTATCAAACGACTCCAAATGGCCTGAAACGTGCTCCTAGACATGTCCTGGAACAACTTTTTTCACAAAAACACTTGGTCAAATTTCACTTCATTTCTATGGGGGGACTTTGGGGGGCCATAACTCCAGAACCCTAATTCCCACAGTCACGGTTCCGGTCTCTATCAACCCGGATCGGCCCCAGGAACACGTAGATACCACTCCCATCTCTCTACCTCACTCCTATCAAAAGTTAGTCCCAAAAGTCCCCAGTTTTTCGGGGACTTTCCGCAATATCTCCGGAACCGTAAGTCCCACATGCACGGTTCCGGTCTCTATCAACCCGGCTCGGCTAGACGGACACGTAGACACCAGAATCATCTCTCTACGACATTCCTATCCAAAGTTAGTGGCAAAAGTCCCCAATTTGAGTGGTTTTTATCCCCCTACCTAACCCAAACCACGCCCCGGAGTCTTACCCTAACCCTAACCCTAACCAAAATTTTGCTACTTCAATATAGGTATCAAACGACTCCAAATGGCCTGAAACGTGCTCCTAGACATGTCCTGGAACAACTTTTTTCACAAAAACACTTGGTCAAATTTCAACTCCGGACCAACTCCATTCATTTCTAGGGGGGGACTTTGGGGGGTCATAACTCCGGAACCGTGCGTCCTAGACGCTTCAAACCAAGCTCCGTCTGCCATAATTCGACCCTTCTGAACACGCCACACTTGTCCCCGAGTCTCTACGACCTACGCTTCCCGAGATACACACATTTACAGACAAAAAAGGGGCGTATCTCCGGAACCGGAAGTCCTGCACACAAGTGGCTGCTACCAATGGAAAGCACGTGGCCACAAATGGGGGGGTAGGTCACACTTTCAACTCTCTACCACCTTCCTAGCAAAACTTATTCAACATTATATAAAATATACACATATATAATTACCATAAGTCACTCCTAATCCTAACCCTAACCCTAACCCTAACACAATCACTTACCTTACCTTACACTTACCTCTATCTAACCTCTCCCTGTCCTCTTTTACTAACCTTAACCAACTCCTGGGGGCATGCCTAACCCTAACCAATGGACGTCCAGCTGAAAAATCACAAGTGTGCAACCAAAATTTGGCTACTTCAATATAGGTATCAAACGACTCCAAATGGCCTGAAACGTGCTCCTAGACATGTCCTGGAACAACTTTTTTCACAAAAACACTTGGTCAAATTTCAACTCCGGACCAACTCCATTCATTTCTAGGGGGGGACTTTGGGGGGTCATAACTCCGGAACCGTGCGTCCTAGACGCTTCAAACCAAGCTCCGTCTGCCATAATTCGACCCTTCTGAACACGCCACACTTGTCCCCGAGTCTCTACGACCTACGCTTCCCGAGATACACACATTTACAGACAAAAAAGGGGCGTATCTCCGGAACCGGAAGTCCTGCACACAAGTGGCTGCTACCAATGGAAAGCACGTGGCCACAAATGGGGGGGTAGGTCACACTTTCAACTCTCTACCACCTTCCTAGCAAAAGTTATTCAACATTATATAAAATATACACATATATAATTACCATAAGTCACTCCTAATCCTAACCCTAACCCTAACCCTAACCCTAACCCTAACCCTAACCCTAACCCTAACCCCCCCTAACCCTAACCCTACCCTAACCCTAACCCTACCAATGGAAAGCACGTGGCCACAAATGGGGGGTAGGTCACACTTTCAACTCTCTACCACCTTCCTAGCAAAACTTATTCAACATTATATAAAATATACACATATATAATTACCATAAGTCACTCCTAATCCTAACCCTAACCCTAACCCTAACACAATCACTTACCTTACCTTACACTTACCTCTATCTAACCTCTCCCTGTCCTCTTTTACTAACCTTAACCAACTCCTGGGGGCATGCCTAACCCTAACCAATGGACGTCCAGCTGAAAAATCACAAGTGTGCAACCCAAATTTTGGTACTTCAATATAGGTATCAAACGACTCCAAATGGCCTGAAACGTGCTCCTAGACATGTCCTGGAACAACTTTTTTCACAAAAACACTTGGTCAAATTTCACTTCATTTCTATGGGGGGACTTTGGGGGGCCATAACTCCAGAACCCTAATTCCCACAGTCACGGTTCCGGTCTCTATCAACCCGGATCGGCCCCAGGAACACGTAGATACCACTCCCATCTCTCTACCTCACTCCTATCAAAAGTTAGTCCCAAAAGTCCCCAGTTTTTCGGGGACTTTCCGCAATATCTCCGGAACCGTAAGTCCCACATGCACGGTTCCGGTCTCTATCAACCCGGCTCGGCTAGACGGACACGTAGACACCAGAATCATCTCTCTACGACATTCCTATCCAAAGTTAGTGGCAAAAGTCCCCAATTTGAGTGGTTTTTATCCCCCTACCTAACCCAAACCACGCCCCGGAGTCTTACCCTAACCCTAACCCTAACCAAAATTTTGCTACTTCAATATAGGTATCAAACGACTCCAAATGGCCTGAAACGTGCTCCTAGACATGTCCTGGAACAACTTTTTTCACAAAAACACTTGGTCAAATTTCAACTCCGGACCAACTCCATTCATTTCTAGGGGGGGACTTTGGGGGGTCATAACTCCGGAACCGTGCGTCCTAGACGCTTCAAACCAAGCTCCGTCTGCCATAATTCGACCCTTCTGAACACGCCACACTTGTCCCCGAGTCTCTACGACCTACGCTTCCCGAGATACACACATTTACAGACAAAAAAGGGGCGTATCTCCGGAACCGGAAGTCCTGCACACAAGTGGCTGCTACCAATGGAAAGCACGTGGCCACAAATGGGGGGGTAGGTCACACTTTCAACTCTCTACCACCTTCCTAGCAAAACTTATTCAACATTATATAAAATATACACATATATAATTACCATAAGTCACTCCTAATCCTAACCCTAACCCTAACCCTAACACAATCACTTACCTTACCTTACACTTACCTCTATCTAACCTCTCCCTGTCCTCTTTTACTAACCTTAACCAACTCCTGGGGGCATGCCTAACCCTAACCAATGGACGTCCAGCTGAAAAATCACAAGTGTGCAACCAAAATTTGGCTACTTCAATATAGGTATCAAACGACTCCAAATGGCCTGAAACGTGCTCCTAGACATGTCCTGGAACAACTTTTTTCACAAAAACACTTGGTCAAATTTCAACTCCGGACCAACTCCATTCATTTCTAGGGGGGGACTTTGGGGGGTCATAACTCCGGAACCGTGCGTCCTAGACGCTTCAAACCAAGCTCCGTCTGCCATAATTCGACCCTTCTGAACACGCCACACTTGTCCCCGAGTCTCTACGACCTACGCTTCCCGAGATACACACATTTACAGACAAAAAAGGGGCGTATCTCCGGAACCGGAAGTCCTGCACACAAGTGGCTGCTACCAATGGAAAGCACGTGGCCACAAATGGGGGGGTAGGTCACACTTTCAACTCTCTACCACCTTCCTAGCAAAAGTTATTCAACATTATATAAAATATACACATATATAATTACCATAAGTCACTCCTAATCCTAACCCTAACCCTAACCCTAACCCTAACCCTAACCCTAACCCTAACCCCCCCTAACCCTAACCCTACCCTAACCCTAACCCTACCAATGGAAAGCACGTGGCCACAAATGGGGGGTAGGTCACACTTTCAACTCTCTACCACCTTCCTAGCAAAACTTATTCAACATTATATAAAATATACACATATATAATTACCATAAGTCACTCCTAATCCTAACCCTAACCCTAACCCTAACACAATCACTTACCTTACCTTACACTTACCTCTATCTAACCTCTCCCTGTCCTCTTTTACTAACCTTAACCAACTCCTGGGGGCATGCCTAACCCTAACCAATGGACGTCCAGCTGAAAAATCACAAGTGTGCAACCCAAATTTTGGTACTTCAATATAGGTATCAAACGACTCCAAATGGCCTGAAACGTGCTCCTAGACATGTCCTGGAACAACTTTTTTCACAAAAACACTTGGTCAAATTTCACTTCATTTCTATGGGGGGACTTTGGGGGGCCATAACTCCAGAACCCTAATTCCCACAGTCACGGTTCCGGTCTCTATCAACCCGGATCGGCCCCAGGAACACGTAGATACCACTCCCATCTCTCTACCTCACTCCTATCAAAAGTTAGTCCCAAAAGTCCCCAGTTTTTCGGGGACTTTCCGCAATATCTCCGGAACCGTAAGTCCCACATGCACGGTTCCGGTCTCTATCAACCCGGCTCGGCTAGACGGACACGTAGACACCAGAATCATCTCTCTACGACATTCCTATCCAAAGTTAGTGGCAAAAGTCCCCAATTTGAGTGGTTTTTATCCCCCTACCTAACCCAAACCACGCCCCGGAGTCTTACCCTAACCCTAACCCTAACCAAAATTTTGCTACTTCAATATAGGTATCAAACGACTCCAAATGGCCTGAAACGTGCTCCTAGACATGTCCTGGAACAACTTTTTTCACAAAAACACTTGGTCAAATTTCAACTCCGGACCAACTCCATTCATTTCTAGGGGGGGACTTTGGGGGGTCATAACTCCGGAACCGTGCGTCCTAGACGCTTCAAACCAAGCTCCGTCTGCCATAATTCGACCCTTCTGAACACGCCACACTTGTCCCCGAGTCTCTACGACCTACGCTTCCCGAGATACACACATTTACAGACAAAAAAGGGGCGTATCTCCGGAACCGGAAGTCCTGCACACAAGTGGCTGCTACCAATGGAAAGCACGTGGCCACAAATGGGGGGGTAGGTCACACTTTCAACTCTCTACCACCTTCCTAGCAAAACTTATTCAACATTATATAAAATATACACATATATAATTACCATAAGTCACTCCTAATCCTAACCCTAACCCTAACCCTAACACAATCACTTACCTTACCTTACACTTACCTCTATCTAACCTCTCCCTGTCCTCTTTTACTAACCTTAACCAACTCCTGGGGGCATGCCTAACCCTAACCAATGGACGTCCAGCTGAAAAATCACAAGTGTGCAACCAAAATTTGGCTACTTCAATATAGGTATCAAACGACTCCAAATGGCCTGAAACGTGCTCCTAGACATGTCCTGGAACAACTTTTTTCACAAAAACACTTGGTCAAATTTCAACTCCGGACCAACTCCATTCATTTCTAGGGGGGGACTTTGGGGGGTCATAACTCCGGAACCGTGCGTCCTAGACGCTTCAAACCAAGCTCCGTCTGCCATAATTCGACCCTTCTGAACACGCCACACTTGTCCCCGAGTCTCTACGACCTACGCTTCCCGAGATACACACATTTACAGACAAAAAAGGGGCGTATCTCCGGAACCGGAAGTCCTGCACACAAGTGGCTGCTACCAATGGAAAGCACGTGGCCACAAATGGGGGGGTAGGTCACACTTTCAACTCTCTACCACCTTCCTAGCAAAAGTTATTCAACATTATATAAAATATACACATATATAATTACCATAAGTCACTCCTAATCCTAACCCTAACCCTAACCCTAACCCTAACCCTAACCCTAACCCTAACCCTAACCCCCCCTAACCCTAACCCTACCCTAACCCTAACCCTACCAATGGAAAGCACGTGGCCACAAATGGGGGGTAGGTCACACTTTCAACTCTCTACCACCTTCCTAGCAAAACTTATTCAACATTATATAAAATATACACATATATAATTACCATAAGTCACTCCTAATCCTAACCCTAACCCTAACCCTAACACAATCACTTACCTTACCTTACACTTACCTCTATCTAACCTCTCCCTGTCCTCTTTTACTAACCTTAACCAACTCCTGGGGGCATGCCTAACCCTAACCAATGGACGTCCAGCTGAAAAATCACAAGTGTGCAACCCAAATTTTGGTACTTCAATATAGGTATCAAACGACTCCAAATGGCCTGAAACGTGCTCCTAGACATGTCCTGGAACAACTTTTTTCACAAAAACACTTGGTCAAATTTCACTTCATTTCTATGGGGGGACTTTGGGGGGCCATAACTCCAGAACCCTAATTCCCACAGTCACGGTTCCGGTCTCTATCAACCCGGATCGGCCCCAGGAACACGTAGATACCACTCCCATCTCTCTACCTCACTCCTATCAAAAGTTAGTCCCAAAAGTCCCCAGTTTTTCGGGGACTTTCCGCAATATCTCCGGAACCGTAAGTCCCACATGCACGGTTCCGGTCTCTATCAACCCGGCTCGGCTAGACGGACACGTAGACACCAGAATCATCTCTCTACGACATTCCTATCCAAAGTTAGTGGCAAAAGTCCCCAATTTGAGTGGTTTTTATCCCCCTACCTAACCCAAACCACGCCCCGGAGTCTTACCCTAACCCTAACCCTAACCAAAATTTTGCTACTTCAATATAGGTATCAAACGACTCCAAATGGCCTGAAACGTGCTCCTAGACATGTCCTGGAACAACTTTTTTCACAAAAACACTTGGTCAAATTTCAACTCCGGACCAACTCCATTCATTTCTAGGGGGGGACTTTGGGGGGTCATAACTCCGGAACCGTGCGTCCTAGACGCTTCAAACCAAGCTCCGTCTGCCATAATTCGACCCTTCTGAACACGCCACACTTGTCCCCGAGTCTCTACGACCTACGCTTCCCGAGATACACACATTTACAGACAAAAAAGGGGCGTATCTCCGGAACCGGAAGTCCTGCACACAAGTGGCTGCTACCAATGGAAAGCACGTGGCCACAAATGGGGGGGTAGGTCACACTTTCAACTCTCTACCACCTTCCTAGCAAAACTTATTCAACATTATATAAAATATACACATATATAATTACCATAAGTCACTCCTAATCCTAACCCTAACCCTAACCCTAACACAATCACTTACCTTACCTTACACTTACCTCTATCTAACCTCTCCCTGTCCTCTTTTACTAACCTTAACCAACTCCTGGGGGCATGCCTAACCCTAACCAATGGACGTCCAGCTGAAAAATCACAAGTGTGCAACCAAAATTTGGCTACTTCAATATAGGTATCAAACGACTCCAAATGGCCTGAAACGTGCTCCTAGACATGTCCTGGAACAACTTTTTTCACAAAAACACTTGGTCAAATTTCAACTCCGGACCAACTCCATTCATTTCTAGGGGGGGACTTTGAGGGGTCATAACTCCGGAACCGTGCGTCCTAGACGCTTCAAACCAAGCTCCGTCTGCCATAATTCGACCCTTCTGAACACGCCACACTTGTCCCCGAGTCTCTACGACCTACGCTTCCCGAGATACACACATTTACAGACAAAAAAGGGGCGTATCTCCGGAACCGGAAGTCCTGCACACAAGTGGCTGCTACCAATGGAAAGCACGTGGCCACAAATGGGGGGGTAGGTCACACTTTCAACTCTCTACCACCTTCCTAGCAAAAGTTATTCAACATTATATAAAATATACACATATATAATTACCATAAGTCACTCCTAATCCTAACCCTAACCCTAACCCTAACCCTAACCCTAACCCTCACTCCTAATCCTAACCCTAACCCTAACCCTAACACTCTTTCGCCTAACCCTAACCCTAACACAATCACTTACCTTACCTTACACTTACCTCTATCTAACCTCTCCCTGTCCTCTTTTACTAACCTTAACCAACTCCTGGGGGCATGCCTAACCCTAACCAATGGACGTCCAGCTGAAAAATCACAAGTGTGCAACCAAAATTTGGCTACTTCAATATAGGTATCAAACGACTCCAAATGGCCTGAAACGTGCTCCTAGACATGTCCTGGAACAACTTTTTTCACAAAAACACTTGGTCAAATTTCAACTCCGGACCAACTCCATTCATTTCTAGGGGGGGACTTTGGGGGGTCATAACTCCGGAACCGTGCGTCCTAGACGCTTCAAACCAAGCTCCGTCTGCCATAATTCCACCCTTCTGAACACGCCACACTTGTCCCCGAGTCTCTACGACCTACGCTTCCCGAGATACACACATTTACAGACAAAAAAGGGGCGTATCTCCGGAACCGGAAGTCCTGCACACAAGTGGCTGCTACCAATGGAAAGCACGTGGCCACAAATGGGGGGTAGGTCACACTTTCAACTCTCTACCACCTTCCTAGCAAAAGTTATTCAACATTATATAAAATATACACATATATAATTACCATAAGTCACTCCTAATCCTAACCCTAACCCTAACCCTAACCCTAACCCTAACCCACCCTAACCCTAACCCAAGTCACTCCTAATCCTAACCCTAACCCTAACCCTAACATCAATTTCTCTTTCGCCTAACCCTAACCCTAACACAATCACTTACCTTACCTTACACTTACCTCTATCTAACCTCTCCCTGTCCTCTTTTACTAACCTTAACCAACTCCTGGGGGCATGCCTAACCCTAACCAATGGACGTCCAGCTGAAAAATCACAAGTGTGCAACCAAAATTTGGCTACTTCAATATAGGTATCAAACGACTCCAAATGGCCTGAAACGTGCTCCTAGACATGTCCTGGAACAACTTTTTTCACAAAAACACTTGGTCAAATTTCAACTCCGACCAACTCCATTCATTTCTAGGGGGGGACTTTGGGGGTCATAACTCCGGAACCGTGCGTCCTAGACGCTTCAAACCAAGCTCCGTCTGCCATAATTCGACCCTTCTGAACACGCCACACTTGTCCCCGAGTCTCTACGACCTACGCTTCCCGAAGATACACACATTTACAGACAAAAAAGGGGCGTATCTCCGGAACCCGGAAGTCCTGCACACAAGTGGCTGCTACCAATGGAAAGCACGTGGCCACAAATGGGCGGGTAGGTCACACTTTCAACTCTCTACCACCTTCCTAGCAAAAGTTATTCAACATTATATAAAATATACACATA
The DNA here is from genome assembly GCA_039737535.1 of Lagodon rhomboides. Classification (NCBI taxonomy): domain Eukaryota; kingdom Metazoa; phylum Chordata; class Actinopteri; order Spariformes; family Sparidae; genus Lagodon; species Lagodon rhomboides. Next base: position 39,274 of record CM077796.1, read on the forward strand.
TATAATTACCATAAGTCACTCCTAATCCTAACCCTGACCCTAACTCCTGGGGGCATGCCTAACCCTAACCAATGGACGTCCAGCTGAAAAATCACAAGTGTGCAACCAAAATTTGGCTACTTCAATATAGGTATCAAACGACTCCAAATGGCCTGAAACGTGCTCCTAGACATGTCCTGGAACAACTTTTTTCACAAAAACACTTGGGCAAATTTCAACTCCGGACCAACTCCATTCATTTCTAGGGGGGGACTTTGGGGGGTCATAACTCCGGAACCGTGCGTCCTAGACGCTTCACACCAAGCTCCGTCTGCCATAATTCGACCCTTCTGAACACGCCAGACTTGTCCCCGAGTCTCTACGACCTACGCTTCCCGAGATACACACATTTACAGACAAAAAGGGGCGTATCTCCGGAACCGGAAGTCCTGCACACAAGTGGCTGCTACCAATGGAAAGCACGTGGCCACAAATGGGGGGTAGGTCACACTTTCAACTCTCTACCACCTTCCTAGCAAAAGTTATTCAACATTATATAAAATATACACATATATAATTACCATAAGTCACTCCTAATCCTAACCCTAACCCTAACCCTAACCCTCTTGTACCTAACCCTAACCCATGGTTTCCTACCCCTAACCCCCTAACCCTAACCCTACCCCTAACCCTGGCTGTATATCGCTTTCTCTTGTACCTAACCCTAACCCTACCCTAACCTCTAACCCTAACCCTACCCAAACATACGGACAACCCTCCTAGATAGCTACCCACAATCTCCAGATGACAGCTAACACCAGGGTAGTGAGGTCCACGATGCAGTTTCCCCCTCAGGATGTGCACACTCAGCATGCCTACACACCTTCTATTTATACTTTTATTAATATTGCTGCTATTTCTCCTATGATGAACCTTTTACAGCCTAACCTTTTACAACTACCTTCCTTTTATTAATCACAAGTCCTCTTGGGTCACTTTCCTTTGTATTATTCCATACCCCTTCTCTATAACAACACAATCTTTTATTATTTTTTTTCTAACTGTTTATGGGCAACATGCCAAATATTACTTCCAACCATGACCAGACATCAAATATGGTGGTGTAGTGCAATAACTCACTGACCTTGATGTGGAGGACCGGGGCTCGCGACCCCCACTAAGATACTACAACTTTATCATTGTTTTGAAAATCCCCCTCCGCCCCCTCTCTTTTTAATAAATCACAGATTCAATGGAAAGAGAACATTTTTTTCATTTTTTCTACCCATTTGAACCCAACATGTCAGATATTACTTCCGACTGCAGCTAACCAACAGAATTGGTGGTGCAGTGGAATAGACCACTCATGGAAGATTGGGGATCGCAGCCCCACCGAGGCCAACTCCATTGTGTCTTCACATCTCTCTCCCCCTCTCTGTGATTAAGTGCAGGTTGAGGGGACGGACATATCACACTCCTGTTGCCAGTGCAATCTAGCCGAAAGAAAAAACAAAAACCCACTCGCTCCCTCACCTAACCCTTTTTCTAGGTGGGCGAAGCCTGGCAAAAAAAAATAGATATTTTTTATTTTCATACGTTCCCTTTTCATGTGTGGAACTAGTACTGAGTGGGGAAACGATCTGATAAATGGAAAAAATCTTCTCGAAATGAAAATATTCAGATTTATTTTCCTGAAAATTCAGATTTTTTTTTTCTAGGTGGGCGAAGCCTCACAAAAAAAAACAGATATTTTTTATTTTCATACGTTTCCTTTTTAATGTGTGGAACTAGTACTGAGTGGGGAAACGATCTGATAGGGGAAAAACATGTTCTTGAAGCGAAAAAATTCAGATTTTCATAAAAATACAGATTTTTTTTTCTAGGTGGGCGAAGCCTGGCAAAAAAAAAAATTTTTTTCATTTTCATACGTTCCCTTTTCATGTGTGGAACTGATACTGAGTGGGAAAACGATCTGATAGGAGGAAAAACATCTTCTAGAAGAAAAAATATTCAGATTTATTTTCCTGAAAATTCAGATTTTTTTTTTCTAGGTGGGCGAAGCCTGGCAAAAAAAATATATATTTTTTTTATTTTCATACCTTTCTTTTTCATGTGTGGAACTGGTACTGCGTGGGGAAATGATCTGATAAAGGGTAAAAACCTTCTCGAAATGAAAATATTCAGATTTATTTTCCTGAAAATTCAGATTTTTTTTCTAGGTGGGCGAAGCCTGGCAAAAAAAAGAAAAAAATTTCATTTTCATACGTTCCCTTTTCATGTATGGAACTAGTACTGAGTGGGGAAACGATCTGATAGGGGAAAAACATGTTCTGGAAGCGAAAAAATTCAGATTTTCCAAAAAATACAGATTTTTTTTTCTAGGTGGGCGAAGCCTGGCAAAAAAAAATTTTTTTTTCATTTTCATACGTTCCCTTTTCATGTGTGGAACTGGTACTGAGTGGGAAAACGATCTGATAGGAGGAAAAACATCTTCTAGAAGAAAAAATATTCAGATTTATTTTCCTGAAAATTCAGATTTTTTTTTTCTAGGTGGGCGAAGCCTGGCAAAAAAAATATATATTTTTTTTATTTTCATGCCTTTCCTTTTCATGTGTGGAACTGGTACTGAGTGGGGAAATGATCTGATAAAGGGAAAAAATCTTCTCGAAATGAAAATATTCAGATTTATTTTCCTGAAAATTCAGATTTTTTTTTCTAGGTGGGCGAAGCCTGGCAAAATAAAAAAAAAACATTTTCATACATTCCCTTTTCATGTATGGAAATATTACTGAGTGGGGAAACGATCTGAGAAGGGAAAAACATGTTCTTGAAGTGAAAATATTCAGATTTTCCTAAAAATTCAGATTTTTTCTTTCTAGGTGGGCGAAGCCTGGCAAAAAAATATATATTTTTATTTTCATACTTTTCCTTTTCATGTGTGGAAGTGGTACTGAGTGGGGAAACGATCTGATAGGGGAAAAACATGTTCTTGAAGCGAAAATATTCAGATTTTCATAAAAATTCAGATTTTTCTTTTCTAGGTGGGCGAAGACTGGCAAAAAAAAAATAGATATTTTTTATTTTCATACATTCCCTTTTCATGTGTGGAACTAGTACTGAGTGGGGAAACGATCTGATAGGAGGAAAAACATCTTCTAGAAGAAAAAATATTCAGATTTATTTTCCTGAAAATTCAGATTTTTTTTTCTAGGTGGGCGAAGCCTGGCAAAAAATATTAGATATTTTTTATTTTCATACTTTTCCTTTTCATGTGTGGAACTGGTACTGAGTGGGGAAACGATCTGATAGGGGAAAAACATGTTCTTGAAGCGAAAATATTCAGATTTTCATAAAAATTCAGATTTTTCTTTTCTAGGTGGGCGAAGACTGGCAAAAAAAAAATAGATATTTTTTATTTTCATACATTCCCTTTTCATGTGTGGAACTAGTACTGAGTGGGGAAACGATCTGATAGGAGGAAAAACATCTTCTAGAAGAAAAAATATTCAGATTTATTTTCCTGAAAATTCAGATTTTTTTTTCTAGGTGGGCGAAGCCTGGCAAAATAAAAAAAAATTCATTTTCATACGTTCCCTTTTCATGTATGGAAGTAGTACTGAGTGGGGAAACGATCTGAGAAGGGAAAAACATGTTCTTGAAGTGAAAATATTCAGATTTTCATAAAAATTCAGATTTTTCTTTTCTAGGTGGGCGAAGCCTGGCAAAAAAAAATAGATATTTTTTATTTTCATACATTCCCTTTTCATGTGTGGAACTAGTACTGAGTGGGGAAACGATCTGATAGGAGGAAAAACATCTTCTAGAAGAAAAAATATTCAGATTTATTTTCCTGAAAATTCAGATTTTTTTTTCTAGGTGGGCGAAGCCTGGCAAAAAAAAATAGATATTTTTTATTTTCATACGTTCCCTTTTCATGTGTGGAACTAGTACTGAGTGGGGAAACGATCTGAGAAGGGAAAAACATGTTCTTGAAGCGAAAATATTCAGATTTTCCTAAAAATTCAGATTTTTTTTGTAGGTGGGCGAAGCCTGGCAAAAAAAAAAAAAAAATTTTTATTTTCATACTTTTCCTTTTCATGTGTGGAACTGGTACTGAGTGGAAAAACGATCTAATAAAGGGAAAAAATCTTCACGAAATGAAAATATTCAGATTTATTTTCCTGAAAATTCAGATTATTTTTTTCTAGGTGGGCGAAGCCTGGCAAAAAAAATAAAAAAATTTCATTTTCATACGTTCCCTTTTCATGTATGGAACTAGTACTGAGTGGGGAAACGATCTGAGAAGGGAAAAACATGTTCTTGAAGCGAAAATATTCAGATTTTCCTAAAAATTCAGATTTTTTTTTCTAGGTGGGCGAAGCCTGGCAAAAAAATATATATTTTTATTTTCATACTTTTCCTTTTCATGTGTGGAACTGGTGCTGAGTGGGGAAACGATCTGATAGGGGAAAAACATGTTCTTGAAGCGAAAATATTCAGATTTTCCTAAAAATTCAGATTTTTCTTTTCTAGGTGGGCGAAGCCTGGCAAAAAAAAAATTGATATTTTTTATTTTCATACGTTTGAATGTTGGTGGAGCACTGCTTCCCCCTCCTGAGGCGCCGGATGGTTTGCCAGAATTTCCTCAAGGCCGACTGGTAGTCCTCCTCCATGGCGTCCCCAAAACCTTTTCCCAGACCTGAGTTTTTGCTTCCGCGCTGCCGCACGTTTGGCCTGCCGATACCCGTCAGCTGCCTCAGGAGTCACTCGAGCCAACCAGTTAAGATAGGACTCCTTTTCAGCTTGACAGCATCCCTTACTTCCGGTGTCCACCACCGGGTTCGGGGATTGCCGCCACGACAGGCACCGGAGACATTTCGGCATCAGCTTCAAACAGCCGCGTTAACAATGGAAGTGGAGAATAAGGTCCACTCGGACTCTATGTCCCCAGCCTCCCTCGGGATGTGGCCAAAGCTCTCCCGGAGGTGGGAGTTGAAGACCTCCCTGACAGAGGGTTCCGCCAGATGTTCCCTGCAGACACTCACAATGTGTTTGGGTCTGCCAAGTCTGTCCAGCTTCCTCCCCTGCCAGCAGATCCAACTCAGCACCAGGTGGTGATCAGTTGACAGCTCAGCCCCTCTCTTCACCCGAGTGTCCAAGACATACGGCCGGAGGTAAGATGACACGACCATAAAGTCAATTACTGACCTCCGGCCTAGGGTGTCCTGGTGCAACGTGCACTGATGGACACCCTTATGCTCGAACAACTAGCACAGAAGTCCAATAACAGAACACCGCTCGGGGAGGCCCTTCCTCCCAATCACACCCCTCCAGGTAACACTGTCGCTGCCCATGTGAGCACTGAAGTCCCCCAGTAGAACGATGGAGTCCCCAGTTGGAGGACTTTCCAGTACCCCTCCCAGGGCATCCAATGCTGTTTTTCCACCGACAGTACCAGCTCACCTCGCCTCGACTTAGCTTGCCTTTTTTGCATTCCCATTACGAAATTTGGTACATGGTATCTGCTAAAGTGGTACTTTTTAGTATCACCTCCATGTAAGTTCCAACCGAGCTGAGCTGATACTTTTGTGTGACGTAAGCTGGCAGCCGGCCACTGATTGGACAGAGAGTGACGCCACTTGATGACTCATGACGAGTGCGACATCCGAGCCTGACACCCGCTACCTTTAAAAACTAGCATCTACGTTCAGTCAACATAGTGATTACATGGAAGGAACAATGCGCAAGAACACGCCGTGGACCGTGGCAGAGGTGGAGATGCTCCTGAGTGTTGTCGGTGAAGATCGCATCCAGAAAGAGCTTGATGGTGCGACAAGAAATGAAAAGGTGTAGGTGTTTTGTGTAGCCCACAGCTAGCCCTGTTTATGTGTTGTGTGGATAAGTGCGTACTGATGACGACCCGCCGACGTTGAAGAGATACTAATTCTAGATGGAAACGCAACGCGTCTGAAACCAAACCAAGTAGAGCCACGCTAAGCCGAGGCGAGGCGAGCTGGTACTGTCGGTGGAAAAACGGCACAAGAAGGCCGGGTACTCTACACTGCTCTTCGGCCAGTAAGCCGAAACAACAGTGAGAGACCTATCCCCGACCCGAAGGCACAGGGAGGCGACCCTCTCATTCACCGGAGAGAACTCCAACACATGGCGGCTGAGGTGGGGAGCTATGAGCAGGCCCACACCAGCTCGCTGCCTCTCACCGCGGGCAACTCCAGAGTAGAAGAGAATCCAGCCTCTCTTAAGGAGTTGGGTTCCAGAGCCCAGACTGTGCGTGGAGGCAAGCCCGACTATCTCTAGCCAGTACCGTTCTACCTCCCGCACTAGCTCAGGCTCTTTCCCCCCGAGCGAGGTGACATTTCATGGCCAGAGTCACCGTCCAGGGATTGGGTCGTCGGGGCTCCCGCCCACGACCGCTACCCAAATCACACTGCACCGGCCCCTTCTGGACCCTCCTGCGGGTGGTGGGTCCAGTGGAGGGCGGGCCCACGTCACTCGTTCAGGCTGCACCCGGCCGGGTCCCGTGGGCACAGACCCGGCCACCAGGCACTCGCCTGCGAGCCCCAACCCCAGGCCTGGCTCCAAGGTCGGGCACCGGTGACGCCAATCCAAGCGACGTGAACTTCCTTGTTGTTTTGTTAGTCATCAGGGGCTTTGGAAACGCTCTTAGTCTGACCCGTCACCTAGGACCTGTTTGCCTTGGGAGACCCTACCAGGGACATTAAGCCCCAGACAACATAGCTCCTAGGATGATTCAGGTGCTAAAACCCCTCCACCATGATAAGGTGGCGGTTCAATTTATATCAAATTTAAAATATACTCAGAGTACTTCACATACGCCAGAAAGGGTATTTTAATTGTCATATTGTAGTCGGAGCACGCTCACTCCTTCACGCGGCGGGGGCTGTGTTTTTCTGGTGCGCTGGCTGATGGGCGGGGCACATCTATATAGTAGTGTGGTTCCACCTGGCGCGCCCTCTCCTTTTGCTGCTCCGCTCATCCTTGATGGTGGCTGTGGCCTGGTGTGGCAGTGCTGGCTTGGTGAAGCGCAGGTGGTGTGGCTCTGATGGCACTGGAGCGTCCTTGGTGTGTCTGCCATAGACACACGTCATCTCTTGCAGTGCACAGGTAAGGCGCAGTAAAGCGCACAGCCGTTTCTTCTTCCCACTCACATGCCAAATGCGTAAATGTGACAGTTATTTTCGCTGCAGTGTGGCAGACTGGTGGTGACATGGGGCTGGGTTGTCCCACTGGGAAGCCCTTCTGGGTGTCGTGGTGATGTCTCCATGTGGTAAGCCTGCATTGTCCGCTCTTCGCTTTCATTCTGTTGTTCCGCTCCCAGCTGATGTTGTTCTGTGCTGTTGCCCTAGGCCTAGATTATCCCTTGTGGCACTCCATGACGCTATGACGGTGAGGTCCTAAAACACAGAAGCCATCACCCCCTGGACCCACTGTTGTTTTGGCTCATTGAAATTATATCTTGTGACTCCGTGGCTCTCATGAGCTGTGAGAGAGCAGTGATTTGACATCACCGGCTCTTCCCTGAGATGGCGTCGGGCTTTGTTGCTGCCCCAAGAATTCTGTTTGGTTCATTAATAATTTTTGGGACCCCTTTTGTATTGACTTAGTTTATTTTGTTTAACGTATATTTACTTTATTTGGTGTTTGTGTTTTCTTATTATTCAATTAATGTACATTGCTTATGGTGTGTGTGTGTGTGTGTGTGTGTGTGTGTGCGTGCGTGCGTGCGTGTGTGTGTGAGAGTGTGTTTGTGTGTATTATATTGGCTGTGCTAGAACTGTGAGGCCTGTTTTATATTTTCTCTTTTTCTTTGTGGACAGGTGCTGTGGGCCAAGACGGCGACTGAATCCTTGGTGGTGGTCTTTTTCTTCATGAATGTGTGTGTGTGCGGTGCCACGAGTGTTTTTTTTTTGTTAATTACCCTCCCTTTGATTTGAGTTTGGGCCGCCATGGTAGCCCCAGCCCTGTTCACCCGTCCATTCTGGCCAAAGTAAGCATCATGTGAGTCAGCCAATGTCATCTGATGCATTTCATTTGTTAATTGTAAAATAAAATTGTTTTTATATTTTTCTAAAACATCTCTTGCCCTTGGTAATTTTGGACTGTGTGACCTGTGTGACCTGTGATAAGAGTAAAGGTATTTGGTCTCTAACCCTAACCCTATAGGTATTATAACCCAGGTATATAAATTAACTATCTCCTGGAGCGAAACTCCCCGGGTGGCGTTGTTGGTGACACCTTTTTCTACCCTCCACTTGCCACAATATAAAGTAATGTATTTGAATTACACTTAATGTTATTAAAGTTGTTTTTAACTAAGAGCAATACAATATACTGCAATACACTTAATTTTGGACTTCTGAACTTTTTGAATTTTGAACTTAAGCAGCTCATAAAGCACCAAATATACTTGAAGTTGCTCCTAAATACAAAATGTATAATGCATTTATCACATTTTAATAGTACTATAATATGTACATGTACATGGAAAAAAGAAACTTAAGAATATTTCTTCTCCAATTGGATATTTCACTTGTTTGCTGTTCACACAAAAATGAAAAAAAAAACAAACAAACAAAAAAAAAAAGCAAATTCTGAGCCGTTTTTTTTTTCATTTTCCTTTACCAGATTAAATGGGACAGTGACTGCCTGTATACAGGTGCTGACATGACGTAGCAGTCTCCCTATTCACACCCAGTTTATAAGACAGGTGGTGACAAAACCGTGACTCATGACACACTCGTTAAGTTTCTGTGGTAATGGGTGACGTGTTGAGCAAAGTGCACATTACCTGGATGGTAAATTAACATCCTGTGGACTAATGTGTCAAGTCCGTCAGATTTAAGGATGTGGACGGAAATAATAACTATGGCTTTGTAAATAAAAGCCTCGGTGTTGAGCACAAACAAATTGTGCAAAGTACACGTCGTAGAGGTTTATGTTGAAGTATATGGCCGGAAGTTGTGTCATGTGTGTAGATTGACACGGGGCACCAGCCGACTCGTCTTTGCCACGTTTCACTAAATGACGTAATCTCTGCCTGGGCTTGACAGTTTGCTGTTGCGGTAACGACACACACTCAGTGAGAAGCAGAGAGAGGGCTGTTAGTCAGACGTGTATTCACATCCCTTGTTTATTGCCTTTACGGCTGTAGAACGAGTAACCAGGCTGTCTTAAACGACGAGGCATTCGCTAAACCAAGCCACATATTTTGTGTCATTCCCGACTTGTCTAACCAGCTGGCTAATGTTAGCTGTTTCCTGGTTGGAGTTGCAGCCATTTTGGTTTTTTGCAGAGAAACAACTAGCCGGCCGTGGTTTTGGGAACAGTGTAAGCTAGCCACCGCTCCCGTTTTCACAACTAAACAGCGCTGTTTATCTGTAGACAGGGACAAAGAGACGGTTCACGAGAGGAGATACACTTTACAACGAGTCAACAATGAATCCCGAATAGTAAGTATCATATTCAGTACGTTGTGTTACATTTTGGTAAGCGAGCTAAGGTTACCCATGTGCTAATACGTTAACGTTAGCGCTGGCATACCGTTGAGCTAAGTTAGCGGCTAACATCAGCTGACATTAGCCTTAATGTCCACCTGTATTTGCCTAAGATGCTGTCACCATTTTCCAGGAATATCGCCGGGTGTTGGCGTTAAACATTCTTCAGTCGATCGATATCTTTGACAAACCACCGTGTTTTTGCTATACACATTAACACTGTAATCCAGCTGTTGGGGTGGCAGCAGTAATTTAGCTTTACTCGCGATTTTCAGTTCGTTTTCGGTTTCAGAGATGCGATGTAAGTAGACGACAAAGGTGCTTTTATTAATGTTGGCTCGTAACTGTAACACGATCCTTTATGTCTTTGTAATCAGCACTATTTTAGCTAATATTAAGTGTTATAGCGATGTCCGTTAGTGTTGTCCTGTGGCATGTGACCTTATTATAAGTTTATTTCAATCTCATAAAATTGACAAAAACTAAAATGGTGAGTACTATTAAACATGACTCAGCAGCAAGGACTCCGTTAATTGGATTGTTTGAAAGACGACACCTTATACCGTGTTGCAGTTGTTTACACTTTCATCTGTGTGTTGCTGTGACAGGCAGCTACTTCTTTTCTCAAAGAATAAACTCTTGGCAAACAGCTACTGTAGCGGCAGACATCGGTTGTGTACGTTCAAGTAATATGTTTTATGCTTAACTTGATGTTGAGCATGACTCAGTTTCAGAATATGTTTTAGTGGTGTTGTAGCAGCCTGTCCACAGACTAGTCATGTGTAGGTCACATGCCACAGGACAAGCCTTCGATTGCACCACAGCAGTGTTGAGCAATTAGTCACTTCAGCTTTCTTTCTGTCTTAAGTGTTTCCATTCATAAACATTCACTTTGGTTAGGGTTTTGCCTGTATGACAAGCTGTTAACAGTACTAGTCTTACATTTAAGAAATGTATAGTCATTGTGATTGTGTCATTACTTTAAATAATTATACTTGATCTTCCTCTCTGTTAGACTGCTTAATCTTGTACTAATGATTCACCTCTTTGGTAGAGACTAGATACCCTTAGCCAATGTTCAATTACTTACTCAGTGAGAGGTAGAGTGAAAATGAAGAGGGGGTATCTTTACCCAACATTATAGTTTAGACATTGTTCTGCTGTGGGTGCCACTGCCATCAGGGAGTGCTGTTGCCATGTGGCGGTGTACTTGGTCTGCAGTGGTGTTTGGTTGGGTTGCATTTGAATAAATAACATCACTTTGAATACCAGGACACAAGGTTTTCTAGCTGAACATTGCACTGTAACGAGATGATCAAAGTTGAGTTCACTTCATCTGTCAGTGGTTTTAATGTTGTGGTTGATGATGGTTGCATTATGGGCCTGCAGGAATTTCAGCTTGACTCTTGTCAATGGCATATTTAGGATTTTTTTGCTGAAGTGGATACAATTGGTAGTAGCCCAGAGTTAGGAGAGTGACTGTAATTGTAATGGGTAGGTTTATGCTACATTAAGTAAGACCCCTTTTCCACTGGTCAAATATCACAATAAAACCCACTAAGATTTGGCTTTTGTGTGCAATGGGAATGTGTACACTCTGCATTTACACCTGGGTCAATTGACTCTGCAGTAGACGCAGGTTTTTATCACCTCAGCTCGGCTTTGATATAAATGTTAGATCCGGGTGAACTTCTGTTACAACGTTGACCTTCAAGTTTCCAGTGCATTCATGACATGAAACATGACGCAAGTGATGTACAATGTAATGTTATAGATAAAAGTCATTGACTTGCCTGTGGGAAGTGAGAATGGGGTCAATAGGCAACTTTTAGTGGGTTGACCCGCGTGTAGACATATTCATTTTGGCGAAAAAGCAGCGTAAGACACCAAAGATGAGTCTTTACATAGTTTTAACCCCAGATTTTTTCAAACTCTTCTTTTCGGTCAAGTTGCTATTGTATGCCCTCTGCCTTGCATATGGATGGCTATTGTCCACAGTCCAAGGCCTAATGGAGATGGAATAACTGGAACTTATTACAATGACAAGTAGAGGAACTGAGACGGTCCTGGGAGGCAGAATAAGAGTGACCAGGGATCGTCCAATATAAAATTTTCAAGCCTGATACTGATCATTGGTTATCAAGGAGGCTGATAACCGATATTTAGAACAAATATACATTTGAAGTAAAATTACCAGTGATGTAATGTAAGGACAATACACTCGAGTATTGTACTTATCGCTCATGATACTCTGCAAAGTCAATAATCAGTCTATCCCTGATTCAGAGTGCCAGAATTTGCTGATGTGTGAAAATGAAGTTGTCCATTACTGCTTTTCCTCTACTGATGCTGACTGCAACATCAGTAGGTTCACCGCCAAGCCAGACACAAAATACACGGAGATACAAATCATTGGAAAAATGCTGAATATCGATCCTGATAATTGGTATTCCCGGTACTTTTATGTTATTATTAAAATCAGACATATTGGAAATCAGAATATGCAGGAGAGGCAGTTGAAATTTAAAAAATGCAATATTTGTTGTTTTTTCCAGGACACTCAATCTCTGCTTGTGTCTTTGTAGGCCTCTTAGTAAGGCTAGTACAAAATATCATTTTTTTTCTTAAAACAGATACCCCTGGCAATTTCACTTGCCACAATCGCTACTTTTTGGTGTAAACTTGATTTACAGACATTGAAAATAATTTAATGAGCCAATTTTGTGTCCTTCAAACATGTTAACTCCAGAACTGTTATGCTTTCTGGCAGTTGAGCCTTTTGCCAGTTTGTGGCTATTTTATATTGGAATGATGGCAAACATGGAGGTGGCCAAGTTGCAGTTTTTGTTTGTCCAATAGGCACAAAGATAAGACTAAAGGCACTTTTTTGTGTATTGTTTCACACCACTTGTCAAACGTTGTGAGTCTGACACCACAGTACAGTGAATGATTACATAATTCCTGCTTTTTGCCTTTTAAGGGTATTTTGTTTTTCCTCAGTTAGACCTACATCGTGATGTATTGTGCATGACTACCTTGCAATGTCTGAAGTAGAGACCAATGGATATATTGGCGTTTGACAGATGCGTTGCTTTCGGTGTATGTGTTGTTTGATATGCACCAATATGACATTTTTCAGAACATAATGCAGAAAAAGATGCTTGGGGTTAAACTGTAAAATTGATTGTTTCTGCGATGTATCCTTTGTCACAGGTAGCCAGTAGCAATCCCTCCCTCCCTCCCCCTGGTTGTACAGTGGGACTACCAGGCCAACAAGGGGTTTGTGACACAGGAGGAAAGGCTAGATCAGGCACTCGGCTGCTGGCCACCAGATATTCCTCCTTCTTGTTGTCTAGCAGATGACCAGGGCCAGCGGAGTTGTTGCAGTGGTTTGTGAGCCGTAGTTTCCTCCCTGGTGAACAACTCTCCTGGCTGTCACAGCTGCAGTGCCTTTGGGCTTGTTAGGTGAAGCGGACAGGGCGGGTGGCGGAGTGGCAGCAGGTCCGAAGAGAAAAAAAAGAATTATGGGTGGGGGATCAAGTCGAATTTCTGCCACCTGATTGACGTACAGGACGGCCAGTCTGAGATCTCTTCTTGTATGCGTCACGTGTTACGGGTCATGGGTCACCATGCATGCGCAAATGTGCTAGCTACTGCAAAACACAAGCGAGCTAAAACCCCTTTCACACAGGAGAAGATGCATTATCACCGCAGTGGCGGTTCGCCAATTCTCCGCCGATGGTGATTCACACAGAGGAAGCAGCTCCCCATTAAAGACAAACCGACGTGAATTCACACAGAAATCCGGCGCTGCGGCTCCTAAAGAGGCGTGACGGTACACGTCATGATGATGACGTAAGTAGGTTTTCAAGGTGTTTCCCCGGTGTCCCCCCTGTCAATCTAAACCCGCGGATAGTTTACAATCATATGGATGCTGTTATAATATGTAGTGATTGAGATCCTGACCCACCAAACATCCTGGAAAGTGAGCCATGAAATCATGTTTTTCGCTCTAAATTAGTCTACATAATTAAATAATCACCATCAGTAAACTGGACGCTGTCTGACTTGCGGGGATGGCTGTTTTCTCGGGGAAAGTTCACTGACGTCTCGGTTGGGAGGACTGACGGTTGCAGTGATTTATTTTCATTACAAACACTCGGTGAGTTAAAGTTTTTTGCCGGTGACAGACGCTGTTTTTAAGGGCAGAAATGTGTCGGTCAGACAGACAGGAGGACAGACGCTTCTCCACGTATATCTGCAGTATTTTTTTCCTCATATAAGTTGCCAAAGACAGTTACAGTTACTACGTTACTGTTGTTTGGTCATGTAATGTTGCTTTGTGGGACATTTCTCTGTATTAAGTTGAGTGAAGGACCTGTGTAGTTAACCGACCGTCCGATCGACATGCCCTCGATATGTGCAGCCGGCTTATCTGTTCGCACTGGTTCGGTTTGCCAATAATGCGCCCCTGATACTACCTCCAGAGGCGGATCAGCGCCAGAGTGAAATTTCACCCCTCGCCGCATCCGAGAGATTCACACTGGGACGGATGCGGAGAATTGGCGCACTGAAGCCGCACCCAAACGCCAGTGTGAATGGGGTTTAAGTGACCTGGTTAGCGGCTTCAATTGATGAGTAGCGCCGAGATTGAAAAGTGGCAGAAGGTATGTCAATTGTTGCTCAGCGGTATATCGATCCTTGGTGTGGTATGTTGCTGTCATTCTGCTGGTATTCCGCTGACACATGACGATTTAGAAAATTATTCTTCTTGGAAAAAAATAACCTTTCTGCAGAAAGGTTTGAGCAGTTTGCTAAAACATTTGCCGGCTGCAGGTGCAATGCAATTTCCCGACGCTTGTTAAACTACGCAAAAACTCAATAAGCATAAAATTATTCCACTGCTGCGTTCGATGCCCCATCAGTCTCAAAGGCTAGTTAGTTAAAGTAAATTAATTTAAACTGACTAGAATGCAAATTCAGTCTCAAACGAAGATGAGATCAGCAAAAGGGTTTGGCGGAGTCCTGAGACCCAGACACTAAGGTATTGGCTATGGTGCACAGGCATCTCATGCAGCCTGTCCAATAATGATATTAAAAGCCTTGTTCATGTTTCTGAGCTTGTCTTGAATTTGTGAGGTAGCCTATCATATCCTTTTAACCAAAGCAAAGCGATCAACTTTTCATTCGGTCTCTTAGGCAACAGTAGCCTGTGTGTTGGCAAAAATAATAATGCAATAGTTGCTTAATAAAATTTGGTTTAGCCTATTTAAACCCACGTTACAACTTAAAATTAGTCTCGGCTTGTATTTTGAAATAAAAAAAAAAATTCAGTCAGATGATTATTTTTTTTTGCTTTAATCTCTGCTCTTGCAGCGTAAACCGGCTCAGAATGAGTGAAGAGGTCAGACTGTTACTACAGCTCAAACACCGCCGAAAACAGACATCATCGGATCGTCTGTGTAAGCCTCCCCAATATACAATTGGGGAGGACGACCCTCCAATGCTGGGAAAAGTATGATCTACCTCCCCAGTATATGACTGTAAATTTACAACTACCAGTGTTTGCAGTATTAATGTGTTTTTATTAGCTGGCAGGATGTTTGAGTGTTTGAGTTACACCATCACATTTGGTCACCTCTTCAAGTTGCTCTTGAGAAAATTTCATGTAGTCATCCCCTCCAAAGGTGATGTTAGATTTTTGTCCGTGCAGATTTAAATTTTCAGATGAGTTTAAAAGACTGACTCGTCACACCTAGTATGTAATTCATTTGTTTAGAGTCCATCTGCTGCCAGCAGACACATTGAATTCTTCCAGACAGTACACTTTGAAAACATACAAAAAAAAATAAAAATTGGTGTGTGACACCTCTGCTGCCACAATTCTGTCCTAGGGGAAACACTGATTATTATCACCGGATTTGCTGTATCATGATACCATTGTAAATGTTTCTATCTTATCATGAGCTATGATGTGATTCCTACCCATACTTCTAATGAATGTTGCACTTCAGAGGATCAGCAGGAAAGGGATAAAACAGAACAAGGGAAAGGCAAAGCAGTGTGTTTATTGCTGCACACATAGACATTGCTCTGTGTGTATATTTTTGTATGTATGTGTTTTGGTGAAGTGAAGTATTATCATTGTATTGATTAATTTTATATTGGTGTAGCTGTTAGTCATGCAGGATGTAGTTGGACTTGCATTGGCTGCA